>JAOQMP010000007.1:10592288-10620442 GCA_027563575.1 Erythroxylum pedicellare
TAATTGTCTAGCTTTCCATCGACATATAGTATAGAAACTTTGGACTTCGGAGTCGAAAGTTATGGTCTTTATAAGGGGAAAAATGTATCGTCTGTAAAGATGTATCATCTGTGATGACGTCATATAGTCTATGATGTTTTTATTCGTCTTAAGAGATGCATTGTCTTTAAAGATGTATCATCTGTAAAGATGTATTATCTGTGATGACGTCATATCGTCTATGATGACATCTATCATCTTAAGAGATGCATCACCTATAAAGATGTATCGTTTGTAAGACGTATCATCTGCGATGATGTCATATCGTTTGTGATGACGTCATATTGTCTATAGAGTTGTATCGTCTATAAAGACACTTCGTCTTAAGAGTTGCATCATCCTAAGTTGACTTTGCTTCATCTTAAGTTGACCCTGTATCGTCTTCAGACTTTGTTTCATCTTAAGTTGAACCTACTTCATCTTAAGACTTTTGCTTCGTTTGTTCTTTTGTTTCGTCTGCCCTCTTCGTTTCGTCCGTCTTTTATTTCATCTACTTTTTGCTTTTATGACCAAGACTTCTTCCTCTATTTACTATTCACCTAATACCATTGTCTGGTCCATTTTGACTCTTCAGATGATAGATTTTGTCTTCAAGATCTTGAAGTCCTCTTTTAAACTACCTAAAGAATACCCAAATCTGATACCTATAATGAGGGTTATTCAAATGTACCCAAAACAAGTTTAGTATAGTTGAGGGCAAGTACTGCTTTCCGTCAAATGCCTCCAAACATTTGCGTTCCGAAAACGGGATCCAACATGATCAAACAAATTATATATTCCAATAAAAATGATTATCTTTATTTATACTACTGAATCTACATGTTTTTCACTGCCACCATCTCAAAACCTTTTTGACATATACAAAGAAAAAAATGTCCCCTAAGGAAATTGTTTTCATATGAAACCTCCCTCAAAAATTATATATGTTAATTAAGTACATGATAGTGCTCCCACTATAGTTATGCAGAAAATCAATCTTATGAATAATAATCTCAAACATATATATACCCTATATACCATATATTTATTTGTATCAAATACACTTATTGAATAAATTAATATATTAGTAATATCATAAACGCATGCATATCATATCATGCATAACTAAAACATAATACTCCATAGATGTCATAATCAATCAATTTGTCATCATATAAATTCATGAACTATAAATATCACTAATAAAAATAATCTATTTATCTTTCAAACGTATATATTCCTAACAAAAGTATCTATGGTGAATATCAATGAATAATAAATATGATCACAACAATATCATATCATCAAACTATATCAAGATCATGCTCAAAGCTCCATCCCTAATTCATTTAAGGAGGAAATAAAAAAATAATTGGAATTAATTTAAATGGAATACATCTTTATGAGTTTGATTCTAACAAGAATCCTCTTGTATTTTCATTCCTTCGGAGCAATTTCTTGGTTTAATAATGCGTACGTCGTCTTTTACGGTTTCAATTTATCATTATGATCCTCTTCATCTTTAGTTCCTTGTAAAACATTGATCTAACTTTTGGTACACATACATATTTAATTATAGTGGGTTTATTCTTAAAGCACTCCTTAACCTATATTTCTTGTTTCTATCAATCAAAATCCTTTTTAAATTGCAAAAGATTCCAATATACCGATAAACTTCAATAATAACATTTAGTGAAATAAGTTCCATATTTATCATATCTATAATGTATCCTCTTATCATAGCAAAATCATTAAACATAACATAATCACCATAATTATAAGTTCCATATATATCATATCTATAATGTATCCTCTTATCATAGAAAAATCTTTAAACATGAACGTAATCACCATAATTATAACATCTTGTATGATACAATGTATGTAATGGATTTTGATGCTTAAGTCTTATATATATATTGTTAGGCTTATATGGATAACAATGTTAGGTGAGCGTTCTATAATGCATTGTTTGTCCTAGAATGCTTATTTAGCTTTTTTAATAAGGTTATAGAGTTTTTTTAAAGTAAAATAAGAGATTAAGGCATTTATTAAGAATTACCATATCTTATATGTGCTTTTCTATCTAATATGCTATTGGTGAAGGCAACTTCTAAGTATAAAAAATAGTTATAAGTTCTCATTTATAATGTAAAAATTGCCTAAGGTTATTTTTATCTTTAACTACCTAATAGTTCTCTTCACAAGTATTAAGTGATACTTCTAGGGACAACAAAACTCTAGTATGAATACATATAATAAAAATATTATCTTCTTTACTTGTAGTGATGTAAACAAATGTTAAACTAAGGAGGTTTATGTCCTTTATTTAGATGATAATAAAACATTATACCACTAATGGTTTAGCCAATATAATTTGAATAAATTAAATGTTAAGAACTAAGTTAAGAGAATTAGCTTTAAGTGAACCATTTTATATAACGTTTATTCATTCTCAATCATTATTATTTTTAAGGGATCATGGCATATGGAAATGTCACTCCATTTTATTTTTTAATGAAGGATAGGGAAATTCTATCACTTGAAAGACTTTCAAGATAACACTAGTATGAGAGTTAAATAATTGGGAAGAAAATGGGGATTTATTTACAAATAAAAGGTAGTTAGCAATCCTCAAGCATATGTGTGTAAAATGCTCATAGGAAAGGTTACTAATGCTAACCAACTAGGTGGAAACTAACCACCCTTTTAAGGATGATGTTAATTTTTTTACTCCTAATGGAGTTTATTTAGCTATAAATACTTGTGTACTAGTTTAGGCTTAAGAATAATATAAATAGATGTACTAGAATTAGATTAAAATATTTATGAGACTAATATGCGTTTAATTAAGCTACGTATTTGGTTACACTTATAATCTATTGTGTTAATAAACTAGACTTTACATTTTCTAAATTGTTTACTTCATTATCTACTATATGTTGGTTAGTTGAGTATTTAACTAGGATTCCTGGTTAGTCATTATGGCAGTTTAACTTGAAAAATGTGTAGAATGGTTTTTCATCACTTTTAAAGAAGAGTTTACATTAAATTATATACTCTAGAAGCGTAGGGAGTGGATATAAGCCTAAACAGGGGACTAAACCACTTTAGATAATGGTTATATTCTCTCTTTCAATTAATTCTTTATTACTATATGTTCAGTGATTTTTTATGATCCATATTTCTTTATAATCTATATTTATATGGGAAGTAAAGTTGACAATTCTATAATAAACAAAGGACCTACATACTTTACTATTTGAGGAGCTATTTGAATTACTTATCTTTAAAAAGATGAGATTGATGGAGATGTAGGATGATAAAAGAAGTAATAAAAGAAATATCATAATAATCAAGCCCTAAAGGAGGATAGTGATAATGACTTGTTTACTACGTCAGGTAATAGTGATGATGATAACATAAAACTGATCATAAGAAAATTTAATTCATTTATTAAGAAATTGAAAAACAGACAAGAAACTTCAAAAGTGAAGGTATGAGTGATTCTAAAATAAAATCAATTATTTTATATGAGAGTAGGAGGACGAGACATAAAAGTATAATAAAAAGGCTTCAAGAGGATAAAGGGGAGAAAAGGTTAATTAGGTTGATATAAGTGAATATAAAGGAAAGGAGTTTGGGTAAAAGGTGTAAACATGTGCTTTATGAGACATAAAAGGAAAGTCTGAGATATGGTATATGGATAGCAGTTGCTAAAGACATATGATGAAAGATGCAACAATGTTAATCATATTTAAAGAAATGAATGGAGGACACATAAATTTTATAGAAAAATACATTGTTATTAAATGGATTGAAATATAACTTGGTAAGTGTTAGTTAATTATTGTATAAAGGCTACATAGTAAGTTTTAAGATGAATGATAACTTAATAATATTCATTATAAATATGAGAGGAAATGTTAATATTATTTTTGAACAAAGTGGGCTCATGCCTATGATTTTAATGATAATAATACTGAATTACTAATAAAGTTCATTATATGGATTATTTCCAAATTGAACTAAAGGTATTTATGGTTTAAGCTCACCATGTCTAAGTCCCTTATGCATACGAAAAAGAATAATATTATTGCTAACATTTGAATTACATAAAGCTTTATTGAAAAAAAATTTATTAATAGAAAGAGGAATACTAGATCTCCTAGGATCATTAATCTTTGTAGGAAACATATCCTAAAGTATAAGTGGGCATTTCTTAGTGAGCTTGATGGTCTCAAGGTCTTCTAAACATTATTTGTGAGTAAGAATCTTCTTAAGTAACTTGGCATAATTAAGAACTTGAGTAATTGCCTCTATGTGTTATGTTTACCCTTATCTCTTTTATGAGCTATAAGAACTTAAAGAGCTCCTTTTCTCTTTGATCCTTACTTCTTAACTCTTTATGGGAATGGAAATTTAGGTGCTTTGACTTTAAACTTGATATCCTCAATCTTGATATTAGGAGTCTAAACATATGCTCTTTCAATCACTAATGATGGATCCTTCTTTGTTTCATTACTCTCTCCACTGAACACATTTCAAAGGTTTCATTAGGAAAGGAGGCCAAACCTATTATCTCTTCATTCAATTGATTCTACATATCCCTTTTATTCTTTGTTGAGTCCTTTAACACTTTTTTTACTTCTTATGGTAATAACTTGAGCTTGATTTTATAGATTAACCTCTATATCACTACTTAACACCCTTTGTTTCATAAAGGAGAGAAACTTGACCAATTGATTGAAGAATCCTAATGATGTATATGAAAATACACATAGTTTTATTAGTATTTTTATATGCTTTTATATTTAAATACCTTGATTTGTTCACTTAATTTTATATTTTAGGTAATTGAGAAGATGTTAACTTATATGAGATTCACTAAGAATTAGAGAAGATCGAAATAAGGCATATACATCCTAGAAAGATTTATAGAGATCCAAGGCTTAGACATAACCATGGACCAAACCATATCTCAATTGGACATAATGTACTTAAAGCATGGAAATCCTAATTCTCAATGTCTTTGGTCATTTTTAGATAATTTTTTATTTTAAACCTAAATTTAGTTACTAGACGGCCTAACCTTTAAGAGATCAATTTAAAAGTAATTTTTGACTAAGAAAGAGGATTATAAATCATCATAATGGATCAAAGTTAATTGAAACGAGATGATTTCATTTAGAATTATTACCACCTTTGATTGGCCTTTATCTTGAAATGACTAGGCGGCCTACTCGGAACCCTATGGGGGCCCTCCAGTCGATATCTAATCCAGCTGGAAAGTTCTCGTGGAATTAAGTCTATAGTCCTTTTATCAAAAAGCTTTAACTCAACATTAATAAATGTAAGAAGTGGATTTTTAAATTATTTCATTAAAAATTCTGGCAGTATATCGACTACATTTTGACATCTCCACAATTTTTAAAGTCCCTGTAAAAGTTTAAAACACTTTTATATTCACACCAAATTCTCCACTAAAAGTTTTAGATTTCAAGTCCACCCATAAGCAATCTCAAACAATTTCATCAATTGATTTTGAAAAGGATAAAACACGTTCATGCATTTAATTTAAAAACATGTATATACAAGTCTTCTTTACACAAAAATACATTTCAAACGTATTCCTAGATATACAATAGTTCTCAAAAAGTAATTACAAGGCAAAAAATGCCTACATAGTAGCACATGACAAAGATGGTTACTCGCGAGGTGGAGTCCTATTGCTGAAGCCCCTAAGCATGCACTTGGGAGGTTTTATTTTAAAAACAGAAAATAAAGTGTGAGCTAAACTAGATCAGTGAGTGCTATATTTTTCTATTCAAATCATATTTAACAACTTAAACCTCCCTAAAACAAATTCATTTAATCTTGTATCATACAATACCGATAAAAACATATATGTTTCCTAAAATCAAATTTCTTAATTTAATTTTAAAGTAAATAGTGGCGATATTATTATTGTCATGAATTTTGTTACACTATATAGCTCATCATTAACGTATTTGTCACATGGTACCTTTAGGCACAAAGTCAAAAAGTTGATTCTGAATCGCTTGTTCGCGACTGGTTAATCATTAGTTACGGAGTTGGTACCACATCACTTACCCACACTAGGTTAACCGCCATATACTGGTAGTTGTGAAGTTGTTTTTACATCGCTTATCTGTAACAATTTTGTCTTACACTACATATACTCCAAACGTGCAGAGGGCGACTCATTGGACTACTGAAAAACACAATACCACTTGTTATTAGTAATTGATGGCCCCCAAACACTGCCATGTAAGATCGGAATATTCTGATCAATATAATAACACGTATAAAATCTAATATTGTACCATTAGCTAAAAATCATTTTCTCTTTATAAAAAATAACATCATTTCAATGTAAATTCAAATCATATGAATTTTAACTTTCAAAATAAAATTCATATATTGCTAAATCGTAAACTTGTACTAGCAATATTGACTTATAACATATCATTCACATGAAACTCAATATAAATACTCACTTCACTGTAAAATAGAAACCATTTTTGTAAAATCAATTTAAAATAGACTCACCGTTTTTCAATTTATTATCAAGCACACTCAGGCGTTCTGTGCCTCTCCTTTGCCTACACAAATCACATTTCGCTTAGGTATTTAATTCAAAATTTGGAAATGATGCAATGAAATTATAAATTTGGTTTAACCGAATTCGAGATTAGTGTTTAATCTCATAACACGTATGTTAATCGTATTTCTGCTTTAACTTTTGTAAGTTAATTTATTATTCTACGTTTCAAAATCTAACTTCCAAAATTACTTAAATATCATCTTTTATCCATTCTAACTTATCAATTTCTTCAAAACACTATCTCACCCCATTACTTCACCATATGGCCGAATATGTAATGCTATAAATGCTAACATTTTTCATTTGATTTTTCACAATAACAACATTAAAATTCCAACTTATTTATACCATAACCATTTCAATTTCATTACTTTTCACATATACTCCATATACTAATTTTTTTTCCATTTAATAACATAACACTTTATTTAAAAATTCCAATACCACAAATACATTTAATGACCATCCTTAATCACATTTACATGGTCATTACAGCATAAACTTACTTTTATACCAAAAATGCCCTTATGGCTACACCTAACATATTTTACATTAAACTTTTCTAATTCAATTCTTTTTCATTTCCTTACATTCTTAACATCAAAACCATGTCATGAACATCATAAAACATCAAAATAGAAATTTGGATCATTTCGCACTAAAAATCCTAGTTATGGTTAATTCTTTCAAGCTTAATCTCTTGGGTTACTTTCTTGTTTTCAACCCTTAAATGCTTCCAAGCTTATTATCTTCTCCATGTCAAGTCAAAAATTACCATAGATCCTAAAAAAATCCATCCCACTCAAAAACCCATAAAACTATAATTTTAAGCTAGGAAAATTTACCACTTTCTCCTTTAATCTCTTAAGTAATTGATAAACCCTTAGACTTGATCAAGATTTCTCCAAATCACCATCAAAATCCATAAAAAGTTAGTTCCCCCTTCTTTCTCTTCTCCTTAGCCAATGTTAACTTTTGCTTTTCTTCTTCCCCTTTTTGTTTTTGCTCTTATAGTTATCACTCTCTAAACGAAGCAATTTGTCTTACTTTTTGCTTTTTATACTCCTTTAGTGCATTACACAAGTCATACTTTAATTGTTTATCACTAATGACTCATTAATCCACTAACAGCATGTAAAAAGACCAAATTGCCCTTAATGAGTTTAATTCACCTACTAACTGAATTAAATTATGAAAATATTCAACAATTGTCTTATCTTCAAATTGACCATGAAATACTCTAATTAGGGTAAATACTTATTGATTGGATGACAACCCCCTCTCCTAAAATGACTAGGTGACCTACTTAGTACCCAACGGTGGCCTTTCAGTCGATAACTGATCCAACTGGAAAGTTCCTGTATAGCTAAACCTTTTGCCCTTAACATTCCCAAAATTTCTAAAATCCCTATAAATGTTTAAAACACTTCTATAATCACGCCAAAATCCCCACCACAAATTTTTGACTGATTGACCTATTTCATGATAGTCAATTATGTAATAACCACAACTACATGGTGTAGTTGTAATTATGTAATAACCACAACTACACGTTGTAGTTATAACTAGTATTAGCAAGCATAGGTTGATCCCATAAAGACTATGAATACTAGTACTTACCCTTCCTCTATTATCTAGCCTAGTGATTTATTTTAGAATTTTAATAGAAAGAAGCTAAAACTAATAAAATAAAATAAAATGGTAAGCAATAATGAGCACAATGATAGTGGAATTCACTTAGAAAACTATCGTTATCATAAATTAATATTTAGGCTCGAACCCCCTAAAACCTTAACAGATATATCTTTTATCATGCAAATATGTTATTTTTTATTGATGTATTAGACCATGGAGACTCCTATGATATGCTAGTAGCTGACGTTGAGTCTGCTAATAAATAATCCTAAGGTGTCTAACCAAATTACTTAGGTTAAATCTTATAGGATTGCGTTACTGATTTATGAGTTCCTCTATAAGTTTGACCCTAAAACGGAGGATTTATGTCATCCTATCTCTAAGGTTGAATCATCTCATTCTAATTATGATAGATCTATTCATAATAGGATTTCTTAATCTTTACGTATGAAATCAGATTATCAATAAAACACGTGATCAGATCACAATAATCAATCGAACCAATTGCATTAATAAAGGAATCAAGTCATATCAAATTATTAACATAAGGTTCATCTAACCTAAATACTAACTAGACATTTAGTTACATATGATCAAATATGAAATCAAACATACAATGAAAGGAAAGAAAACAATGGAATTATAATTCTAAATCTCCCTGATTGTCTTGTATCAAATGTTCTTATGATGTAGAGGGTTGATTTTGTATTTCAATAGATCTTTCGATGATTTCTTCTTGTTTTCTGCTTCGTTGGACCAAAATCATTCCTTTTGGACATTCTCCACCTTTGGAAATCACCTCCAAAATTCTCCTCCGCTCTTTAGCCACAGAACATAATGTTTTATATAAAAATCTAAGTTTTTAGGTTATGCATGGTTGTATGCACGATTGTGCATAATTGGAGATCGTCAAATATTGTGAATGCAATCCTTCCAAATTGTTGATTTTCTGTTTTATGCCGCGTTTTCTTCTAAATTCCTCTCCTTTAAGTCCATGAAGGAAATTATCACTTGAAAAAAGCATTTAGAGCAAATTAAATACCAAATATACGATGAAAGTATAAAATATCAAGCAAAATACATCAAATGTGGTCAGTAAAATATAGTCAAATTTACATATATCAAACATCCCCACACTTAAGTTTTTGCTTGTCCTCAAGCAAACCATAATCAAAACTATAAATTTTACAACATCAATCCACCTTCAATTTCAACCTATCCATTTATACTATACATCATCATATCCTATTGAATCAAATTAACATGTAATTAGAATCAAGTTGTACTAAAATTAATTTTCTAAGTAATATTAATAATAGTTACATCAATAATAGCATTGGAATCAAAAGCATATCTCTTTACACCCGCACTAAGATTTCACTCGATGCGTCCAAGAGTTTAGGGTGAAAAGCATCAAAACTCTTAATCAATGCATAGTAGAATCCTTACCATAGACTTGTAATAAAATCACACCTCCACCACTTATGTATAAACTAGAAATAAAAATCAAAAGATCTTTATAAAGTTGTAATGAGGTTTAGGTATAGTATGATTGGGATAATAAAATGGTCAAATTGAAGCAAATTTACTCAAAGAAACATTCCAAGACTTGTTACAAAACACATTGATCCTTTCAATGCAACTCTATTCATACCATAAATTTATTCTTCTTTTTCCTTTTTTCTCTTTTTTTCATAATAAACATTCAGTACCACAATTCAAGAAATCTTGGACCTTTCACAAATATCAAGTCTCAACAAGTAAATAATGTAAATAACCTTCAAGATTTATAAAAATAAAAATATTTTAAAAAATAACATAAAGGTTTATAATTTGGGTTTAAGCAAAAAAAAAAAAAAGGCTAACGCTCAACTTGGTGATTCCTAAAGGTAAATTTCAAGGTATGGTAATTTCAAAGAAATATGCTAAAGCAAATTGGTGAATCTAAGTGCCTTCATCATATCAATGCTTCTAATTCGACAAATATGGTCTCAATATGCATAATAAAAGCAAGTTATAGAATTATCCTACTATGCAATGATAACATATAGATGAAAGAATAATAAGAGCTTTAAAATTTTTATGAAATTTGCTTTTTAAGCTCAAAAGTTGAGGGGAAAAAAAGGGTATACATGTATGTAAATAATATGCAATTTCATTCAACTTGAATATTTCAATAATTACGAAAAATATGACATAGAGAACTAATTTTATTCTAACCATCAACCTTTTGCACACCAATTCAAATCAATGTTCAAAAAGGAAATATAGTAATCATGGACAAATTCAACTAATTGAAGATATCAGTTAATAAAATTTATAACCAATATTATAATAAGCTTAAAGAAAATCAATTAAACATTCATTAACCCATCCCCACACTTAAAATTGCACATTGCCCTCAATGTACACAATATTAGCGTTAAAAATAAGTGAAAGTGTAACATACCACTCTTATAGAGTATATACTCGGCATACCAGGGTATATCCGAGCACACACCCTAGGGGAATGGCATGTTAGAGCAAACACATTATCTTATTTATGGCATCACACGTATCATAATATCTTTAAAAGATCAAGCATTCTCATTTCATTTACAAATATAACATTCATTATGTCATTACAAATTATAACTCATGTATAAGCTTTACATATTATGTGAGAGTTTACAACTTCATAAAAAATGTTCAACATGAAATGGGATGCTAAACTAAAATACTCTAACTAGACTCTTCAAAATCAACTAACCAAACCTTTGAGTCATTTTTTCCTTAAAACAGAAGTATTATACTTTTACTAGATTGCCTTAAAAGCTAGGTCTCCCTTACACTTGAAAATCAACGTTGATGATTTTTCTAACTTAGTAAGTAAAGCATCATTGATGTGCTCACTCAAGTCATAACACAAATATCACAAGTAAATAATCAAATTAAAGGCGTACATTAGATCATTCCATTGTATATGCCATATCACCTTTCATCACATTTCAAGAAGTACAACATGTACACAAATATTGCATATCACATATTAAAACAATTCAGTAATTCATTGAAATCTTTCGTATGATACATGTAAAGTTATATATGCAAATGCATATGTGAATCCACTTTCATTTTTACTTTGATATGACTGAGCGCCTATTTATTGTCCCTTATCTGTTGTAGATATCGGGCTCATTTTATATACTATCTTATACCCATTGTGGATATTGGGCTCATTAATAATTGAGCTTGTGGCTCTTTGTGCACATTCCTAAGCTTAAAGGTCTTTTTCATGTTGATCACTCCAGTCACAACTCCTTTATCTGATCATGCATATTAATATGATGGAATGCGTTATTTCACATATTATACTATCAATACCTTTCATTCAATGTGCTCAGTCATTTATCATATTCTTCGGATCTGAATATAACATTCAACATTCAGTTAAGAACATATTTCTCCATTCATATACAATCAGTAAGCACCTTCAATACATTCCTGAATATCAAACTCCTTGGACCAACAATGTCTAGAAATATCACAACTATATAAGTAACGATTTAGTAACTGAAATTTAAACAAAAGCAAATCAATCATAGTGAGAAACATCTAGGTTAACTCATAGTACGCTCTAGATAAGCTATTGCCTTGAAGATTCAGCAATGTCTAGATGTTAACAATTTACATATGTTTCTTTAATCATGAAATACATATATATAGTTCACACGTTTCTAAGTTGATCAATCATATGATCACTCAATCATCCATATGTTTATATCTCATGATCCTTACTCTAATCTTTTTTTATTTTTTCATGCAATACTGGTCTAAACTTCAATGTAGCTAACAATGCTTCTTTTTGTACCAAATTTAGCTCAACGTTCAATGCTCTCTGTTGTACTAAGTTTGGTAACCTTGATGATTGAATCTGTGCCACACTGCTATTGGATCTCCTACTTAATGCATCACCTACCATATTATCTCTACTAATATGGTATTTAATCATGCAGTCATAATCCTTAGGCAGTTTAATCTACCACTTTTGTCTCATATTAAGCTCCTTTTGACTCAACAAATATTTCAAACTTTTGTGATCTGTGAATATCTTAAATGTCTCACCATATCAATAATGTCTCCAAATCTTCAAAGAAAACACTACTGAAGCAAGTTCTAACTTATAAACCAGATAGTTAAATTGATGAGATCTCAACTGTCTCAATGCGTAAGCAATCACTTTACCATACTGTATAAAAACACACCCTAATCCCTAGTGTGAAGTGTCACTATACACAATATATCCTCCAGATCCTAATAGAATAGCTAACACTAGTGTTGTAGTCAATCAATGTTTTAATTCCTCAAAACTCCTATATCCTTCATCAGTCCATCGAAAGGGTACATTCTTCCTCAGAAGCTTTTCAAAGGGGATGAGATCAATGAAAACCTCTCAATAAACCTTTTGTAATAACCAACTAGTCCAAAGAAACTCTGAATCTCAAACACAATTCCCATGGCTTCCCACTTTATCACTACCTCAACTTTCTTTGGTTAACATGTATACCTAATCCAAAAACTATATGACCCTAAAACACCATTTGATCTAGCCAAAATTCACACTTTCTAAACTTGACATACAATTGCTTCTCTCTCATTATCTTTACGACTAACCTCAAGTGCTCAGAATGTTCCTCTCTACTTTTCAAATACACCAAATATCTTCTATGAATACAATTACAAAGTGATCTAGGTAGAGCTGGAATACCTTATTCATCACTGCCATAAAAGCTTCCAAAGCATTTGTCAAGCCAAACGACATTACTAAAAAATCAAAGTGCCCATATCTGGTCCTAAATGCACTATTTAGTACATCATCTTTTGCTATTTTCAATTGATAACACCCTGATCTTAAATCCAGCTTAGTGAATACCTGAGCTCCCTATAACTGATCAAGTGGATCATTTATTCTCAGTAAAAGATACTTGTTTTTTTACTGTTACTTGGTTCAATTGCCTATAATCAATACTCAATCTTAAAGTTTCATCTTTCTTGTTTACAAACAAAACTGGAGCTCCCTAAGGTGACACACTGGGCCTGATAAAACCCTTATCTAATAACTCCTATAGTTGGTTCTTGAGTTCCTTAAGTTCCACAAGTGCCACCCTATATGGAGGAATAGATATAGGAGCAGTCCTTGGAATAAGATCGATAGTAAATTGTCTCCTTATCTGGGGGTAGTCCTGATAATTTGGTGGGAAACACATTTGGGAAACTCCTGACAACAGGAATATCCTGAATTGTCTGCTCAGTTCAGGTATTAGTTACATAGGCTTTCAGTTACATAGGCTAAGTAAGCCTTACATCCATTTTGAATCAGTTTAAAGGAATTCATTGAGGAAATTAATCTGGCTAGCATTGCCTGACTAACACCTCGAATAGATGATTAGGAGATTCAACAATCACCTCATTAGTGTAGCAGTTCATAATAGCCTTATGTTTCATAAGTCAATCCATACCTAAAATAAGTTTTATCTACTTTAGCTGCAATACCATCAGGTCAGTTTCCAACTCTGCCTAATCAATCTGAATAATACACCCTTTATAGACTTCCACACTCATTATAATACTACGTATTGGAGTGTTCACCTCTAAACCAAATTTCAACATCTTTCTTTCAGAATGCAGTTTAGATGCCATGTGTGGAGTAATAAATGAATGTGTAGATATTGGATTTGACAATGCAAATGCCTCAAAATTAAAGACATGCAACACACCTATAACAACATGTGGGGAGTCCTAAGCCTCCTATCTGGTAATGGCATAGATCTTAGCCTAAGACTGTGATTGGTTGCTCCACATTTCAGTTTTAGCACTAGGACTTGCTGAATTAGTTCTACCCTTATCTTTACCTCTCAATCCTGCTCCACTAGCTCTGCTTTATTGGACCATCATTCCAGTTACAGATCCTCCTCTCACTCTAGACTATGCTCCTATAATGGCAGGATAACCTTTAATTTGATGCTCAAAAGATCCACATTACAAATAGGCTCCTGAAATCTTCCAATATACTCTGCCATGCCTCCTTTTGTAATGCTCATAACTAGGCATTTGTTGTGCTTGCCAACCATATGTTTTTCCTCTAGATGCTTGACCTTTACCAAAATAGACAAAGCCACTTCTCGACCTAGACCCTGATTGTCTCGATCTCAACTATGATCATGGCCTATTCTGGCATTTACTAAACCTTCTGCCAGAATTAGATTAGGACTCACCCTGCCTCTTCAATTTGAACTCTTGCCTATGCTCTCCTCATTCATCCTTCAGTAACTACTCAATTCAGATTAAAGTAGCTTGCAACTCAATAAAGCTAGTAAAATTAGTAATAGCAAGTCTAGTCCTGATCTCCATATTCAATCCGTCTTTAAACCACCCATATTTTTCTTCCTCCATTGGAATTAGAGTAGTGGCATACCCTCACAGTTCATTAAATAGCCCCTAATATTCGACTACAATGAGCTTCCCCTGTTTCAAATCAAGGACCTCCCTCATCTTTCTATCCAAGTAGATCTTTGGCATGTAGTTCTCCTTAAAGACCTTCAGGAGGTCCTCCCATATTAGTCTACAAAGTTGAGCAGAACTGTCAGGAACAATCTTCTACTGTTGATAAGTCGGATCTTATAGTAACGAGACTACGTAGTCATATCTCTCGTCAGACTTATAGTCCATCGGATCAAATATTCTCTTTGTCCTTTCTAACCGACCCTCTGCCTCGATAAGGTCTGTACTTTCATAGAAGTCCACAACCCCTTGCTTCCTAACTTTATCATACCTCCTTTCTCTCCTCTTGGGAACCCTTTAAGGCATTAGTTTGGACTGGGATATAGGAGACTCTATGTTGGCTCCTATTGACTCAAGGTCAACTAACTCTGTGATATGATCTCCTACGATATATGACCTATAACAAATAAAAATTGTAATCACTATATGAGCCTCTCGCTAGATATCTTATTAAACTGCTCCTATATGTCCCTAATGATGCCAAACCATTCTTTGATACCAAAAATTGTAACATACCACTCTCATAAAGCATATAATCGACATAGCAGCGTATATCTAAGCACATACCTTAAAGGAATGGTTCGTTAGAGCAAATACATTATCTTATTTATTGCATCACACATGTCACAAAATCTTCAAAAGATCAAGCATTCTCATTTCATTCACAAACATAACATTCATTGTGTCATTACAAATTATAACTCATGTATAAACATTACATATTATGCGAGAGTTTATAACTTTATATAAAATGTTCAACATGAAATGGGACGCTAGACCAAAATACTCTAAATAGACTATTCAAAATCAATTGACCAGACCTTTGAGTCACGTTTCTCCAAAATGTAGGTACTAAACTTTTACTAGATTGCCTTAAAAGCTAGGTCTCCCTTGCACCTGAAAATCAACGTTGCAATTTTCATGAGTTTGTGAACTGAGTGAGTGAACCATCATCGATGTGCTTACTCAAGTCAGAACACAAATATCATAAGTAGATAACCACATTCAATGAGTACATCATATCATTCCATTGTACATACCATATCACCTTTCATCACATTTCAATGGGTACAAAATGTACACAAATATTG
This sequence comes from Erythroxylum pedicellare, assembly GCA_027563575.1. Classification (NCBI taxonomy): domain Eukaryota; kingdom Viridiplantae; phylum Streptophyta; class Magnoliopsida; order Malpighiales; family Erythroxylaceae; genus Erythroxylum; species Erythroxylum pedicellare. The sequence continues at coordinate 10,608,201 of JAOQMP010000007.1, forward strand.
CATATCACATGTTAAAACAATTCAATAATTCATTGAAATCTTTTGCATGATACATGTAAAGTTATATATGTAAATGCATAGGTGACTCCACTTTCATTTCTACTTTATTATGACCGAGCCCCTATTTACTGTCCCGTATCTATTGCAGATACCAGGCTTATTTCATATACTGTCCCGTACCTATTATGGATATCGGGCTCATTAATAATTGAGCCTGTGCCTTTTTGTGCACATCCCTAAGCTTAAATCTCTTTTTCATTTTGATCACTTCAGTCACAAATCCTTTATCTGATCATACATATTGATGTGATGGAATGCATCAATTCACATATTATGATATCAATATGTTTCATTCAATATGCTCAGTCATTTATCATATTCTTCAGATCTGAATCTGACATTCAACATTCAGTTGAAAACATATTTCCCCATTCACATACAATTAGTAAGCACTTCCAATACATTCTTGAATATCAAACTACTCAAACCAACAATGTCCAGAATATCACAATTATATAAGTAACGATTCAGTAACTAAAATTTAAACAAAAGCAAATCAATTATAGTGAGAAACATCTAGGTTAACTCACAATATGCTTTAGATAAGCTATTTCCTTGAAGATCTGACAACGTCTAGATGCTGACAATCTACTCGTGCTTTTTTAATCATGCGATACACACACATAGTTCACATATTACTAAGTTGATCAACCATATGATTACTCAATCATCCATATGTTTTTACGTCATGGTCAATGTATGCTCAATTGACTTTCTTGGGTATGTATCCTTATTTACAAGTCTTGATCATTATACTTCATATCTTGTACATAACTTATTAGCAATTAGATTTATTCCTTAAGTAAACTTGATTACTCTAGATTCATCAATGATTCATTTACCAATCCATTTCTAGCCTTATATATTCACACAATTCTCCAATTCTCATTCATTCATACCTAATTCACATTTCGTACATCCTTTGGATCACATTTGCATTCCTAAGAACACCTTCATTCCGTTAACAACTCATAAATTCCAGATTTAAGTACATTGATATCAAGACAATCCATTACTTAAGTTATAACCTCATTTAACAACCTAAACTTATCAAACACTTAACCAATTGATCAAACAACCATCTAGGTTCACTAATCAAGTCCAATTACACCAAAGTAAAGTAACTTATCCTTAGTTGGTTCAACACTCACACAAAACAGAATTTTTTCACTTCAAAGCATTGCCTATGATTGTGGGGTACCTTTCCACTATTGTGGAAAGACAAAATAGAAATTTTATTTTGTCTATGATCATAGGAAGGAGCTAATGCAACTCCTACGATCGTAGGATAGGTGAATAAAAAGTTCACCATCCATTTCCTTCAATTTTTTCCATATTCTAACACCATCATAATAGTCTATTGATTATACATCCATTATACCTTAATTATACTTCATTTTCCTCATCAAATTCATCTCCAAATCCAATTCAAAATCATTCTATTAGCAGATCATAAACTAGTCTTTCATGCATCAAAAATCAAAATAGAAATTGTCATTCATTATCATACAAGTAGTTCTAGTTCTTTCCCATTTCAAGAACACTACACTAATACCTTTCTTTAGTATAAATTCAACTTCATTAAACTTTAAATCCCAACCTAAAATCACCTATTGAATAGCCTCTAACCTACGGTTTCATACATCAAAACAAAACCAATTCATCCATAAAATTCCAGCATCACTCATCATCAACCCTTCGTGTATCCCATCTCAATTTAATCATCATAAATGGTATGCTAACATACATCATAATAGATCAATAAATCAATTGCTCAGCTCAAAACCTCTTCAATGATCAAGATAACCTAGCCTTCTAAGTACACAAACACAAGTCCAAGAACAAGGTGAAAACAAAAAGGGATTTCAATAACAAGATAAAGACAACAAAATTTTTTAGTAACAAAGTGCAGAATTTTAGCAAAATCTCAATTCTATAAGGGTGGTGTACAGGTGTCGATGATGAGAGAAGGAAGAAGAAGATAGCATGTAGCAAGAACAAAAGAAAGGTGGTTTTTCATGTGTGTGTGTTGTTGGTTTATAGGTGTATGATGAATGTTGAGACATTTGTCATAACACTTGTCAATTAAAGACCCAAGCCATATGTCTTATTCTTAAACTACTAAATGTCACTCCATAACTAGACCATTTGTCTTATAGTTTCCTAAGCCACTTGCCACCAAATTACCTAAGCCATTTGTCACTCAATTATCTAAGCCATTTGTCACTCGTTCTCCATTGTCACGTGTCACTATTTCATAGGCCTAGTCAACCTAAATTTCTATGTATCAATTTGTCTTTCCATTTAACATTTTTCCTAGTCTAGGTGTACATGTCACATCATCAATCTCCCACTTATAACAATAAATTCAAATTTACTAATTATATTCCATCAAACCAAAATTCAAGACATGTTCAATACACAATCATGTAATCACATCATAGTTATTTAAAATCTTTCATACTCCAGAATAAGTCAATTGAGTGCATATACTATCTTTGCAATGTTTTCTAAAGCATAATTCATATGTGTAGGCTTATAGTATGCACGTGAATGAAATGCTCACATCATAAATGATATGACTCATATGAATCACAGCCTAATACTCTAACCCTCAGTAAGTTTTGGAAATAGGCTATTACATAAAGGGTTTTTGGTACTTTCTTGATTTTAACGATTTTCTGATTTGGATCCATAAAATATGAAACTAACATCCTTGTAAAATATAAAAGAAAATGATAAGAAATCAACAACAGAAGTGACATAAAAAAAATCCTATACTAACATAAAAGAAACAAAAGATAATAAGAAAATTAAAATAAAATTAAAACTAACTCATGGGTTGCCTCCCATGCAGTGCTTCTTTAACTTCGGTAGCTTGACGTAACCTTTAAGCTCAACTTCATCCTGGATCAATAATTATCAGCTTATTTTCACCCTTTTCTACATAAAGAGGTTTCATAGCCTACAAACAAGACACCTGTTGTAAGATAATAATAAGGATTTATTAAATAAATAAATCCAATTTCGAGCAATAATGCCCTTTTTAATGACAAATTGTTAAAAAAGTAAGGAATAACAGAACCGCTTGCATCATCTACTAGCTTGAACAGTTTGTCCTTGAGGAAGTGGAAACCTTACGTAATGAAGCTCACTACCAACATCTCACCAATAGTTTCCTTACTTGGTTCCTCCGTCAGTTCTTCCTCAACCACCTCTATCCACTCTTCTTCATTTTCTTCTTGGACAGAGGTTTCAGCCTTATCTTCTTTAGTTATCTTCTTCCGCTCCTCTACTTTCTCTTCTTGTATGGAGGTTTCTTCGTCTTCTTATTCAAGAAGCTTTTCTTCACTACTAAGGGGTAATTGCCTCTGGGTCGATAATATCAATTTCAGAATTAAGCAAACTCCTTTTTTGTTTGTTGGATAATATCTCCTTTAACTGATCGATTTGATTCACCATATTCTATATATGAGCCTCTATTTCCTTATGCCTCATGTTGGATTCTTGAATAGACTCAATCAACATATTTTTCAAAGTAGTAGTTACCTCCTCATCTTCTTAAAATGTATCTTTATTCATGAAATTGAATGTTATCTCTTCTTCACTCTGAGGTAGTAGGAAGCTCAAATTATACTCATCTTATGTAAGTGAAGAAAATCTCTCATCGAACTCACGTTGACTAGCTACTCTCTTAGTAAGGCATTCCATTAGTCATTCTTTAATACTTTCTTTTCCCTTCTGAAGCTCTTTCTGAATTGTCCCTCCATTTATGACACCCACTATTATCTTTTCGTTACTCTCAAATGTGCGTTAGTTAGCTTTCATTTCAGCAAGGGCTTCCATTAATTTATCTTCTAGAGTTGGATCATTAACTAGACATGATTAGGGTTATAGATATTCAACGAGAGCATGTTTATTCCATCCATAGGCATAAGAATTTCTTTATTCTAACTTGTAGTTATTCCCATATACTACACCATAAGGTTTATGACACATGTTTGGTCTCCCCTATAGTGATGTCATAGTTTGCGAAGATATAATCTAACTTCCATAAAAATACTGTCCACTCCATCCTTCCATTGTGAGTTGTGGCTATGACAACGAATCGTAATTCCTACAATAAACCAAAACTCAAAAGCAAGTAGGGAAATTCAAAAGATAATTAAATTAATAAGTCAAAAATACAATAAGATACAATAAAATAAAATAAAATAAACAGAATAAAAGAACATAAATATAAAAGAAAAATTAAAATAAAATATAATAAAAGCAAAGATAAAAATAAAATGAAAATTGCTAGAGTAATAGTATTAAGGCTTCCCTAATATCAAAACCCCCAATAACGGTGCCAAAAACTTGATTGACCTATTTCGCGATAGTCAATTATGTAATAATCGTAAGTGCACGGTGTAGCTATAGCTATTACTAGCAACGGGTCGATCCTATAAAGACTATGAATACTAGTGCTTACCTTTCCCCTATTATCTAGCCTAATGATTGATTTTAGATTTTTAATCGAAAGAAGCTAAAATTAATAAAATAAAATAAAATAGGAAACAATAATGAACACAGAGATGGTGGAATTCACTGAAAAAAGTTTCGTTATTAAAAATTAATATCTAGGCTCGAATCCCCCTAAAACCTTAATAAATCGATCTTTTATCATACAAGTATGCAATTGTTTCTTGATGTATTAGGCCCTAGAGACCCCTATGGTATGCTAGTAGCTGACATTAAGTTCACTAACAACTAATCCTAAGGTCTCTAATTAAATTAGTCACGCTAAAACTTATAAGATTGTTTTACTGATTTATGAGTCCCTCGATTAGGTGTGACTCTAATCTTAAGGATTTAAGTTATCCTATCTCTAGGGTTGCAATTAACTCCTTCTAATTACAACAAATCTCTTCATACTAGATTTCTCAATCTCTATGTATGAAATCAGATTATCAATAAACACATGCTGATATCACAATAATCAATCGCACCAATTGCATTAATAAAGGAATCAAATCATATCAAAGTATTAATGTAAGGTTCATCTAACCTAAATACTACCTAGATGTTTAGTTACAGATGATCAAATACGAAATCAAACATATCATGAAAGAAAAATGAATCGAAAACAATGGAATCATGATTCTAAATCTCCCTGATTGTCTTCTATCAAATGTTCATGTGATGTAGAGGGCTGATCTTGTATTCCGATGGATCATTTGATGATTTTTTGTTATTTTTCGCTTCTATCGACCAAAATCATCCTTTATGGATGTTCTCCACATCTGGAAATCACCTCCCAAATTCTCCTCCACTTTTTAGCTACAAAACAAAACGTTTTATATGAAAATCTAGGTTTTGGGTTATGTATAATCGTTGTGCACGGTCGTGTATATGAACATGCATAATTGGAAATCGTCGGATATCGCTAAAGTGCATGGTCATTCATTCCTTCCAGATTGCTAATTTTCTATTTTTTACATGCTCGTGCACTCCTTCCGTATTGCTGATTTTCTATTTTACGTTGCTTTTTTGTCTAAATTCCTCTCCTTTAAATCTATGAATGCAATTATCACCTACAAAAGCACGCAGAGCAAATTAAGTATCAAATATATGATTAAATTATAAAATATCAAGCAAAATACATCAAATATGGTGGTAAAATATAGTCAAATACCCATCTATTATGGACTTCAAGTCCACTCACAAGCAATCTCAACAATTACTTCAATAAACTTTAAAAAGCTAAATCATATTCATGCATTACATTTAAAACCCTTTATATACATCCATTTTATACACAATTGTACATTCCAAATATGTTCAAAGATATACAATATTTCCTAAAAATATTCACAAGGCAAAAATGCTTACATAGCAGTACATGATGAAGTGATTAACTTAAGTGGTGGAGTCCCTACTACTGAAGCCCCTGAGCATACACCAAGGAGGTTTCATTTAAAAATTGAAAAGAGAGTGTGAGCTAAACGAGCTTAGTCAGTACTTTTTTCTACTCAAATCACATTAAACAATTTATACCTCCCTAAAACAAATTAATCTCAACTGGTTTAATTAAATACTAATATGAAGCATATATGGTTCTAGAAACCAAGTTTCTCAAATCGCTTTTCAAATAAATAATGCCTGCATTATTAATGTCATGGATTTTCTTACATAACATAGCCCATCACTAACTTCTTTGCCATATGATACCTTAGTCATAAAGTCATGAAGCTGGTTCTGCATCGCTTACCTGTGATTGGTTGACCAAGAGATACAGAGCTGGTTTTACATCGCTTATCCATACTAGGTTAACCGCTATACATCGATAATTATAGAGTTGCTTTTTCATTGTTTACTTGTAACTGGTTAACCACTAGTTATAGAGGTTGTTCTACATCACTTACCCGCACTAGGTTAACCGTTATATACCGATAGTTACGAAACTGGTTTTACATCGCTTACCCATAACTAGTTAACCACTAGTTATAGAGTTGGTTCTACATTTCTTACCTGTAGTAAGTTAACTGTTATACACTGGTATAATAATATGTATAAAACATATCATTATATTATAGGCTTAAAACCATATCCTTTTTATCAACCATTAACATCATCTCAATGTGAACTCAAATCATATAAGATTTAATTTTCAAACTTCAATTCATATTTTACTAAAACATAACTGTTGGTCCTGAGTCTCAATCCCAATCTCGAGTTTCAATTTGGGGCAATCGGGTGAGAATGGTGTGAAAGAAGAGTGGAAAACGTTGAATTGGTAAGAGAAATTTGAGGCAACAATTAAAGGCGGTCTGGTAGAGCTCATGGGAGAGGAAAGTTAAAAGCATTCGATTTGTAAGAAATTTCAGTGTGGCAGCAGTGGCGGGTTCACCATGGCCAACTATATGTTCTCCACGGTGAACTATGAAGATCAAGTGCAATGACCTTTCGATAAAAGTTCACAACGAACTTCTGGCTTCGTTGTGGTAAACTCTTGAGTTATCAAGAGAATAACTTTCACCGTGGCGAAACCTTTATACCAGAACCCAGACCCTAACATCAACAAGAAACATACATACAAACTTTCATCACAACATCTTATTCCATCACTAACAACAATTCACAATCTCAACAAAGAAGTTAACTATGAACAAACACAAAAGATCTTCTTCAAATCTTGATCTCATTACTAAATCAAAGAGTTTGAATAACTTTAGTTATATATTAAAAGCCACACCATTGGCTTAATACAAAATACAAAATACAATGAATATTTATGCTGATATGCTTATAAAGTTATCCAAAAGAGTCACTAACTTAGTTATAAAAGTCTATAATCTTGGAGTTTCCAAACTTTTTGCAAGGTTCAACGATATTCTCGTTCTGCACCTGAGGAGTGAAAAATTAATAGATTGAGCTACTAAGCTCAGTGGCTAATATATTTATAGCTAATGATAACGAGCCATATGTCAAGCATATTACTTATTCATATATGTAAGCATCTCATGCATTTAGTAATCCAAATATCCACAATCCTACTTTCAATCTCAAAGTTCAACACATTCTCACATAAATCATGTCATGTAACTCACAATCATCAGTATAACACTCAACTATACATCTGCTTACAAATCGAAATGCAATACACAAACAAATGGCTTGAGGGTCCCATGGAACGATCACAATCATCAGTATAACACTCAACTATGCATCGTGCTTACAAATCGAAATGCAATGCATAAACAAATGGCTTGAGGGTCCCATGGAACGAAACGAAAAAATCGAAGTTTACACCGTGAACAAAATGAGTTCGATTCTTAGGATGTCGTATGCCATAAGCGGGCAACCAGAAGAAGGCTTTAGTTAACGTGCACGTGACAAACGAAATGGTTCCTCTCTTGCCCAATCACAAGCAAATTCTCATGCTCAAATCCATTTCATTATAAAATCATATTTTCATATTTCTTATGATTTTTTCCTCTTTGATCCATGCAAAATGTCATAACATCATTTAATGCATAATCATAGTAATAAATCATCATGCCTTTCATAACAATCATAACGATTCAATTCAAGCAATTTACACACTCATGTAAACAAGAATTGACATCATTTAATGCATAATCATAGTAATAAATCATCATGCCTTTCATAACAATCATAATGATTCAATTTAAGAAATTTACACACTCATGCAAACAAGAATTGACTTATTACCACGATAACCATAAACATATTACCCACCTAAACTGGTTGAAATTTCAAATTCAAGATTGCCCTTCCTCTTGCTCTTGTCTTAGGTTTTCTTGGTTCCCTTCAATAAACCAAGTTCAATTCAATCAAACAAATTTTCCATTCAATCTAATATACAAAAGAAAACCTATACGGTTTTGATAATTAAGAACAAAATTAAGCTTAAACTTAATCCACCCATGGATTATCTAAGCTAGAAAAACCAAAACTTAGTTGAAAATCCTTAAACATCCAACTAGGGTTTCATGATTCTCTTCTTCTTCCTTCAACCCCAACATAAAATCCCATTCTCTTCCTAACTCTTTTTGTTTTTCTATCAAAGCAAGAAGAATAATGATGAAGCTTACCTCTAACAAGCTTGATTTCTCCTCTTCTTCTTCTTTCTCCTTCTTCTCCCACGATCTTCTCTTCTTCTTTCTTCTTTACATTTTTCTCTCCTCTCTTTTCTTCTCTCCACGATTTCTTCCTCTTCTTCTAATTCAAGACACATTTTCTAGTCCTTCCAATTATACCCCTCATTAATCTTGTTTTCCCAATTTGCCCTTCACTTAATGTAATCCCCATTTTGCCCCTTCCTGTGTCTTTTATGTCTCTAACTCCTTTAATCTATTTAACATCATAATATCCTAACCTAATTCTGAAATTTCTCTCCTAGATTCTAATTTCTAATTTCTACTTATGCTCACTAAATTAATGACTAAGTTCCAAAAATAAAGTAAAATAAATCAATAAATAAATAAATAAATAAATAAACAATTAAATAAAAGAAAAGAAAAATTTTGGGGTCTAACAATAACTTATAATATTCACTTGTAATGTATCATTCACATAAAACTCATAATCAATATTAACTTCATGATATAATAGAAATCATTTTTATAAAATCAATTTGAGAAACACTCACGGTTTTGCAAATTATCGCCAAGCATACCTACGCTAGTCATATTCACCATATCATGATCATGTATAATTAGTCAAGATCATGTAGGTTTTGAATTCCCTAAATTTCCTTCTATCACGATCACAACTCTTGGGTCACGATCATGACCCTGGGGAGGACTCTTTTATCTTGACTGTGGCTTTTCTACCACGATCGTGACCCTTGCCTATAATTCATACTGTTGGCCCTCATATTTTTTTTCTCTAGTTAAGCATGATTCAAATGAATTATGAGGTTTTTATCAGTTAATTTTTTAAGTTAATTATTATGTTAATGTTAGTAGGATTTTATTACATAGGTTAATTAAATTAAAGTGTTAAGGAAGTAAGAATGGTCAAGGGCATTTGTGGTAGTTCACTTAAATTTGGAAGATTTAAGGTTTCAAAGGAAGGGTATAAGTGGAAGAAGAAAAGTTGTCGTGTATAAAAAGAAGGAAGAAACAAAAATTGAAGAGAAAAAGAGGAGAAAACAAGCTAGGGTTTCGTGATGTTTGAAGATTTTGAAGCTAAACAAGTAAGTATAAACATTAACCCTTCTTGATTTATTGGATGAAACATATTTAGTGATAATTAGAGGTGAAAATGAAGTTGAATATGTGTAGAAAGTTGTTGATGACTGTATATGAAAATGTTCTCTTTTTGGGTTAATGATCAAAGATAGATCATGAATTGGTTTGTGAATGATATTGAATTGAAATGAAGTTGAAAGAGTGATTTTTGTATAAGATGTGTTAGATGTAAGATGTTGTGAGTGAGGAATGTGGAAAAATTTTGGAAGAAGAGTTGAGTGTCTGCAAAAGTTCACCACGGGCAACTCTTTGGTTCACTGGGATGAAGCCCCCATGGTTCACCACAACCAACTCTATAGTTTGCCGCGGCCAACATTGAAAAAAATCAAAGTTTGCCACGACGAAGTTTGTCTGGAAACAGCTTGAATATGTTTTGGTATTTTAGGCATAACGTTTTCTGTAGTTATCCAAATGGAATTCTTTTTTATTTAGAGTAAACTAGAGACATAGAAATACAAATTATATAATCAATAGAGTTCTAATTATGTCTCTAAGAATTTCAATTTTTGGATAGAACTTGAGCATAGAATATTTTTTCAGCAAAAGAACAATCCAAAAATGTTTAAGTTGTAACTTTTCGATTTCTGAACCAAATTGAATGATTTTGATGTCATTAGAAACTTAAGACAATAGGGAACATTTTTATAGAAGAAAGTCTTATCAAATTTCGCCATTTACTTGATCAGAATGATCATGGAAAATTGACCCAAAGGTTGGGACTTTTGGAAGAGTTTAAGTATTTAGAATTTATCTTAGTGATTATGCTATATATGGGTCCCCAACTTATATTCCTATTGAATGGAAATTTTTGTTATTGATAAAGGGAATTAAGGAAGGCAAGAGGATCAAGAGGTGAGGCATGTTTGAGCAAGGTTTAAGCAAGAAATTTAAGGTGGGTTTCATATTTATAATAGAGTTAATGAGCCATGAATATGTTTTCAAAAGCAATAGAATTAAATGATTTCATTTTGTTTTATAAATGTTGCTTTATTGTTACTTGAATGATTTGAGAAATCTTCATATGTTTGGTATATGAATTTTGTGAATGAATTGTGAAATGAAAATGCATTTGAAACATTTCATGTTCATGAAAAATATGTTTTAAAAAAAGTGGCATTTTGGGCAATCTGTTTTCAAGTCATGAAATACATATTATGTAGGTTTGTGGTGGTCCCCTAAGTTAAGTCAAGTGTACTTTGACAAAAGGCTTCTCCCTCCTTCCCACTAGCACCATGGAGCTCCTTTACGGGCTCCCATATATTCACAGCTACGCAAGACCATTAAGTGGGATTACGATAGTACGTTCTCTTCACGGCTACACAGGACCATTATGTGGAAATGTGTAGTACGTTCTGTTTTGAATCCACCCAAACCATTCTGATGTATTTATATACTCATGATTTGTTTGACAAGATTGATGCATACATGATTTGTACTACTGTGAATTGTTTGACAAATTGATAATTTCATGAAATAAGTGTTTTATGATTTTTCAAATGCAGAATTACTATGGTCATGAAAAGTTTCAATGACAATGAGTTTTATAAATGTTTTTGCTTGTTTCTCAATTATAAACCTGTTACCTATGAGCTTTGAGCTCACCCTCCATTTCCGTCCTATCTTCAGGTGATGAGGAAGAGATCGAGTGATCAAGAGTATAAGGGCATTACTTCAAAATCAGCATATTTTGGAATTTAAGTTATTTTTGTACAATATAAGGTTTATTCGCATTTCAAGGATTATTAGTTCATGTAACTTTTGTATTTGGAGATTTTGAGACATTGATGTATTGTGGCTTGAAATGCCATTAAAGATTTGTAAAATTGTTACTTTTGATGTTAAGTTGAAATATGAATTTGTGTAAGGATAAGGTTGAGTTAAATTTTGGGTATACTTAAGAAAGTTATCGATTTGAGATGATGAATTTTGATCATGAATTGTTGTTACATATAAGTGAGGTGAGATATGGAAAAAAGGAAAGTTAGGAAATTGTGAAAAATGAGAATTAGTTATAAGAAATGAATTAAATGAGTAGAGATTAGAGAGTATGATGAAATAATATTGGTAGTTGAATGGTTGTGAAATAATGTTGCATTAAAGAAAGTGAATTTGGGACAACTTAGAGTAGAAGTTAGGTTACGATAGATGGAGAAACCTAAGGAAGGCTCTTGAGTGAACCCTTCACGAAAGGTGTTATTATGGTAAATTGGGCATTTTCGTCGCAGCGAAGATAAGAGGTTTGCTGCGGCATATTTATCCCGAGAGGAGCGAAAGGGAAAATTCTAGAACTTCGCCGCGACGAAGTTAAGAGTTCGCTGCGGTGAACTTTCCCCAAAGGGTCTCCATGTAACATCCCCTCACCAATTGGAAAGGGTATTTTGGTCATTTTGAATGGGTTAGAATCATTGAAAGTGTTTCAGA
>JAOQMP010000007.1:10639129-10654587 GCA_027563575.1 Erythroxylum pedicellare
ATCTCGATTCATAAAACTACTCATAATTTATTCAATTAGATTTGAAGTAATCATAAAGATAACTAATTTCACAATTAAGATCTCTCTTTAATTGTTCATGAATTTGATAATTACAGGTCTATCAAGTTATCAATTCTTGTTGCGCACTTTAACACATGTAACTTGATTCACTCTCTTTTTTTTTTAAAGACAATGATATTAATTGACAAATAATGGAGAATAATACAAGGTAGACAAAAAGTTAAGGGATATATACCCTTTACACTCCTAAGGAACAAAGGCAATATAAAAGTCAAAAAATAATAGAGCAGCCACACATCTGTTCAGGTATTGAAAGAAAGTAATATATTAGATGTGCATTGTTGGTTAAGGTTCTTAATAATCAACAGCTCACGAATATGTCGTATAATATTTGACTAAATAAATTATCCTGTTGAACTTTAATTTGCAAACCTTCCAAGATTATGTTCTCTCCATAATGTGTACACATAATTCCCAAAGCAAAAATGAAGTTGCGTTTAGTATGTTTTGAGCAAGCTGTCCCAATTGATAAGCTTTGCATGATGTCCAATATGGTGTGACCTAGAGCAATCCATTGACATAGCCTTTTGATCCTCACATATGTGGAGGTTGAAGGGGTAAGTCAAGAAAAGATGATCTTGGGTTTCTGCAAGAAGCTGACGTATAGGACAGTTTCTATCAACTTGCAAGGAAGGCAATCTGCCTGAATTATTAAGCTATTTTTTATAGCAAGCCAAAGAATGAAGGATAGCCCAGGAGTGAGTGCTTTATTCCACACTAATTTGTACAAATCAACTTCGGGACATCTTCTTCCTAATAGGTTCTTGGTAATTTTATTGATTAGGGTGTGGAGTGGGTAGTTTTTCTAATAAAGTATGATAGCAAAATTTGGATCATTCCCAGGCTGCTTATGATATCATCATACACCATGTCTCTCAAAGTAAGTAATCGATTTAGAAAGTGAGAATGAGAGGAGCTTTTGCTAATTTTCCATATACTTCTATCTTGAAGAAAATAAAAATGTAGCCATCTTATCCACAAAGAGTGCTTATTAAGCAAAGCCTAGTTTGTTATTTTGATGGATAAGATATATAGGCCACCTTCTTCCTTAGGGAGACATATATTAGTCCACTTAAGCTTTGCTGCACCTTTAGAACTATCCGGATGACTCCACAAGAAATTCTTGAGCAATTTTTCAATAGTTTTTATAATACTTTGGGAGAGGAATATGTGAGAACTCTAATATATATGCAAAGAATTAAGCATAGATTTCATGAGTTGTAATGTACTCACATGGGATAGAGTTTTATTCGCCCATGAGCTAATTCTTCTCAGAATTCGTTCAATGAAAGATAAGAATTCTTGGTAATTGAGGTGTTTGGTAGTCACTGGAAGTCTCATATATGTAATTGGAGTGCTAATGGGATACATGTCAGTAGCTTATGCAACAAGTAGGCGGAGATTAGAGATAGTTTTCGAGGGAAGAAAGAGGCTCTTACTAAGATTGATTTGCAACCCAGAGTAGCTTTTAAATATGCCCAGTGCCTTTATGAAGATGTTGATAGATGTTGATAGAACTCGTCCAAGCTCTACAAAAAAGAAGGAGGACATCATCGAACCCAGAGTTAGTTAAAGCAATCTTCTTACATTTAAAGAGGTATTTGAAATTTGGATTAAGCTGCAAACAAGATAATTGAGCTAAGAATTTCCATAAATAGAATAAAGAGATAAAGGCATAGAACATAGAGACAGGGGAATAGCTATTCCCCTGTTGAAGACCCTACAACCTTAAAAAAATTTATCAGGTAATAGGACGTTATATGAACCTCATAAAAACCTCTCCAAAAAGAAACATGTAAAATTCGTGTTTTCAACTGTATATTATTTCTGATGACCAAAATCCAAGAGTAAAAGGATGGGAAAAATAAATGATTTTATCAATTCTTATAAAAAAGAAAAGGAAATTGATTTTTTAAATTACATATTTGATTAGCCATTGTTAAAATTTTAAAAATATAAAATATTTTTTATTATATGATAAATTTATATAAAAATAAAGAAACAAGAAATAGATTACAAATAGAATATATTTATATTAAATTAGGTAAAAATAATTATAATTAGGATATATAGTTATAATAATACCTAATAGTACTTAGATTTTTGTCTCCAAGTCTAAACACGTTGCATTTCCTTATTGGGTTTCGCATTCCTCCTCGCCCTATTCAACACATTTTGTCTTTACATTTCAATAAGCTTCATTGTAGTCATTTTTCCTCTTTCGCGATCGTTTAGTCTTATTTTCTCCTGAGTGTTTTACGCCATCAAAAAATGCATTTTAAGCTTTTGATTTTTTTTAAATCAGCCATCGAATTTTCTATTTTTCTTTGATCATTATCGTTTTAGTAATTTTTTAAATTTATGAAATAGTCTTTGAATTTTTTAAAAGTTGTAAAATAATTCATTAGTATATTATACTGTCTCTAAAAATCATAATAATAAAAATTTTAAATAAAAATAATTTATTTATTTTATAAACATTAGTTTTCAAATATTTCACATATAAATAATAAATGCAATTAATATGAAAAATATGATTTAATCATTAACAAATATAAAATTAAGAACGATACAAATTATTTAAAATATTATAATTTTATCATATAATAAATTATAATTATATATATCCTTAACTCTCCAACTATTACAATTTACATCAAAAGTTTGTAATAAGGAAACAATCAACTAGAAGTGAAACTTGAAACAAAAACATTTACAATTACATTGCATATATATAATTTAACATATACATCAAATATAAGTAAAGTTAAAAGAAGAAGAAAAACAAAAACCTGAAACTTTATTCAATTGTCTAGAAAAGGAGAGGATACCCGCTATAATTGCATTGATGCCAATTTTCATTTAGTATAAAATCATCATCATTGAGAAGAGCTTTATTATCACGATCATTCAAATTCATTACACCAAATGACATGTCAGTGCTTTTCTATCTAAGATTATCTTCTAAGTCACTTTCATCCATCAAACTTAGATCCTCAGAAACACAATATGCTAAAAGGTTGATATTATCAATACAAATTGGATCTATTAAACCACTTGTTTTATTAAGAGTCTTAGTAAACAATAAAATTTAATTATTTAAAAATTATATCTAACTTAATAATGATAGTAACATATCTTTCCTAAAGCTTTAAATTATATCGAAAGAAGACCAAGTAATTTAGTCTTTTGTGCTCTAATTTATTCATTTTCTTGGAATGGATAAATTCAAATCTAATCCAATTCCTTTTAGGTAGTGTGATGACCTATAAAAACTATAACTAAGATACTTATGATAGATGGAAACTTGATGTTTACTTCTGAATTGATATTGTGTTTTTAAAAAAGAGTGAGTAAGATTCCATGTTATTATGTCTTTTTTTAGAAATTGTGCCTATTCTTTCCTTAAGAATATTGAGTTATATTCGTAGGTTTACATCCAAATATGAAATTATAGGTTTGTTTTTAGGCTAAGGTCAAGTGATATGATATATGTGTTCAATTAAAAGTGGATGCATTATGCCTATTTTTCAATTTAGGTAAGGGTTCTTAACTAATAAATATTTTTCCTTAAAAATTGTAGTTGAGACATTAGATTTACTTATATAGTTGAATCCAATCATATGCCTATTATTTACACTCTTTTAAAATCCTACCATACATTCAAATTTCTCACTTCCCTTAGAGAATTTAGAGAGTGAATCTTTGAAAACACTGAACTTCTTTTTTATGTCTCATATTCATAATTTAATGCATCTAATTCCTGATAATCGTTAATGATCACATTCTTAGATACTTTAATGCTATGTAATTCACTCTTCATATGTTTGTTTTCATCCATACATGAATTTAAATGCTTTTGAACCTCATTGATCTTGAATATCTTCCTTTTCATATTGATTGGGTGTTGATGTGTGTAAGTTTTAATAATACCCTCGATAATCTGTAAGTGCATGGTTTGTTAGCATAGCACCTAAGGTGTCGATCCTACAAGGAGGGATAATCTAATCATAAAATCTAAAGCTAGAACAAATAATAGAAATTCAAAGTATAACAAAAATAAAATGAGAATCCAATTCAATCAATCAAATTAAGAATCGAACACGACAATATTAATTATTCAACAATTATAACACACACTCAAGAATCAACCTAAGGCAATTACAAAATAAGATAAAAGGAATTTTACCTATCCTTAACGCTAACCTAACTAATTATGAATTACCATATTATTGGTTTTAGATGATCCTAGGGTTAATTACTCTCTCTCGAGTTATAACCATTAATCCTAAATCATAAACCCTAGTTAATTAGATTACGGAAGTAGCAATCTCTCAATTAACAATCTATCAAAAACTCTAATTAGTTCTGATGTTGTCTAATAAACTATCGGAAACCTATACAAGATCTCTCTTCGCATAAGTTACCAATTTAATTTAGATCTTGTTGTATTAAATCACCTAACTTTTGTTAGCCCAATTTGATTGTTTTTCATTCGATTCATCCTCTCAGTTTATTATCGAATTATGCAATTGTATAATTAAATCATAATAAATCTAATAAAACATAAACAATTAGATTTCATTAATTTAAAGATAAAACTCCAAAGGTGAGTTTAGAACATCTTCAACATTCAAAAATTCTATCATCAACTGTTATTCTAATTCTATACAATAATAAAACTGAAAACAAACAGGATATACAATCTGAACGGATGATAGGAGGCAGCAACATCGAGGAATTCCTTATCTAGGAAGTAAATCGATTCAGCTTCTTCTCCTCTTCTCTCTTTTTTATTTTTCTCGATCTCTCAATGAATTCTCTCTAGGGTTTCTCAAAAGTGGCTGATGCAAAAACTCCCTTTCTCTCCTCTTTCTCTTCTTTTAATACTTCTTTATGTTTTGGGTAACCTTAGGGTTTTTCCGCAGTCCACAAGGTCCAAAAAATCTCTCGAAATATGAAATTCATGAGTATCTGCACGTCTTCCAAACGTAGGCCATGATCGTGGCCTACCTTCTGTCATGATTGTGGGTCACTATTTCGGCCCGAATGTCTTCCGAAACTTCTTCATTTTTTAATAATGACCGTGAAACACTAGCAAAACTTGAAACACTAGCAAACATATCAAGGTACCTTTAAAATATAATATTTAAGCTCAAAAGCTTATACTAACCCACAAAACACTTAAAACCCAAATAATTAACAAACTAACACAATTCCAACCTAAACACATACTAAATGATCGAATTAATGGCTAAACACATATAAAAACATGCACTAAATCACGATGCAATTTACACTTATCACATAGTCATAATTTATAGTTTTCACTAGTTCATTATATGTCAAATCACTATTACTGTCATAAGAATTAGAGTTGGAGAGTACTTTATCATCATCTTTTTCCATGAAGCACGTGTGAGCTACTTCTTTTAATTGTTTACTTTCAATGTCACTTGAGTCATCCTAAGTTGATGTTTTGAAAGCATTCTTTTTATTATTGTCCATCTTCTCCTTCTTGTCATTTCTTTCATAAACTTAATTATTACAATCATGTGTGACTTCAAGTGTATGCCAAATTTTATGAGTAGTTCCACTTATGGATAGCTTATTTAATTTATCTTTACCTATTGCCGATAATTATATATGAATGGCTTTGATACTTTAAGAAATTAGTCTCTTATCTTGTGGATCCCATTATTTCTTAAGTTTGGGAACCTTTTTATCATCTATGAATTTTATGAGAGTGAAAGGGCAACGTGAAACTATTTCCTACATATCAACAATTTTGTTCATTAAGAAAATCTTGATCCTAATATTTCAATAGAGAGATAGTCATTACCATTAAAGAAAGGAGATATATTAATGTTTTATCTCTTTTGGTTGTTCAGGGATGAACTTAAGTGTGTCATTATAATATTTACTCTATAATTTCGTTTAAAATTCTAACTTAAGAAACCTCTCTGATATTACTTGTTGGTCCCTTATGGCACCCAAGATGGGAATGAATTGGTTATTGGTAAATTTTAAAATTTCTAACTAATGGATCAATTGAATAAGAATCAATATATAATAAAATAGCTTAATGTAAATTTAGTAACATAATCAAACAATAATTTAAATATTATAGGAAAAAAAGAATGGAAAATTTTTTTATAGTGGTTCGATAAATAACCATTTACCTATGTCCACTCTCCAAGACACTTCTTAGAATTTCTACAAAGTCTCTTCTTTTATTAAGGCAAAGAGAAACCTTCTTAAAACAATATTATTTTTCCAAAATTAAATAGAAACTCTTTTTTAAATCTTTCTTCAAGGTGAAGAATAACCACACTTACAAAAGAATTTACAACTTAAAAGACCTTGCATAATCACTTTAATAATCTTAAAATCTCACTTATTTTAAAATGCAATAACAAATGCTCAAAATTTTTTGTAAAACTCTTGAACAAAACTCAAATATTTTCTCATGTCTAAACTAACGAAAACATGTATATACAGAATTTTAGGGTTAAACTAGCCTTTAGAAATAAGAATTGAGCAATGTAACATATTGGTCAACTAATGTGCATTGAATGCATAGATTGACTAGACATTGAGACATTTTTCAACTAATGCAACAGATTGGTTTTTTAAAACTTTGACCTACAGTGTTAACTACTAACCTATATAGGTCGATCGTTACACCTAAAATCATGATTTTAAAATCTTCAAAAACTCAAACTTAATTTTCTTAATGTAAAATTGAGTTAAACACTTCTCTAAATGTTCTCCCAAAAATATTTTTAAGGATTAAAAGAGTTTTCTTTGAGATTAAAACCATAGTTTCTCTTAATGATTGAAAAAAATCATGTAATAAGTTAAAATGATTATATGTTTATGCATAATATGCCTTTAAAATATAAAAAATGACAAAGTAGAGAGTTCAAAACATATTAAACTTTTTATATGTCTTTTTCTTCTTTGGTATTGATTTTTTTCTTCACTTGAATGGCTTAAACTTAAACTTTTCTCAAATATCTTCATAAGAAGTATCTTGATTTGTGCATGAACACTATTGCTTTCATATGTCTTTTATAAAAAATAAGGTCACTAGTATTACTTATGATTTTTTATTATCAAAAGATGGATTGTAACTTACCTTAATTCAACATAAATAAAAATCTCTTCATAAATAATATTGAATCAATCCTTATCATAGACAATAACAAGATTCATCAATTAAGGATATAAATAAACTAGCCACAAATTATGTTTATACCTATTTTAGATGAAATCTTAGTATCCCAATTTGCTTTTGTATGTTGGGATGAATGGCAATCTTCTTCTATATCGAAAATGACTTATAAGTCGATTTTTAGAGGGTTGTTATACCTTTTGATGGCTAACTCTAGGTTTGTAATAGAAAAAAAATGAAAAAATATCTCTTAAATTATGATTTACAGTCACTTTTATTCATTAAGTCCAGCTCAGATATGGTATGGAACATACTCATATCCCAAGTGGTGTGTCTTTTTTATAAATTTTAGAATAGGGTATAGGCTTTAACACGTCTATATTGTTAGCTATTTATTTCTTTGTGTCTTTTCTCCAGGAAACACGAGTTACATCATGATCATGTCTTAACTTGTATTGCGCTTTATATATTTTCATTTCCATATAATCACTCTTCTGCTCATGTTCTAGACTATGTCTTCATCTCTATATGATCCAAAAAGGACATAGGCTAATTGATCTGTGTCAAATGCCCTAAAAAATAGAACCTAACTTTGCACACTAAAATTTATAATAGTTGTGAGTAGAGTTCATATCCATAGGGAATGTACGTATAGCTTTTTTAATGAAAAGAATTAGTGTCTAGGAAATAGGGGGTTTTGGTTAGATGTAACTAAGAAAATAATTTGAAATTGGAGTGATAAAAGCAAGTCAAATCAAACAATTGAAGATTGATAAAATTAATGAATGCATTTGGAA
This sequence comes from Erythroxylum pedicellare, assembly GCA_027563575.1. Classification (NCBI taxonomy): domain Eukaryota; kingdom Viridiplantae; phylum Streptophyta; class Magnoliopsida; order Malpighiales; family Erythroxylaceae; genus Erythroxylum; species Erythroxylum pedicellare. The sequence continues at coordinate 10,647,185 of JAOQMP010000007.1, forward strand.
TTCCACTCTTAGTTCAATCTTAGCCTATACACAAATAAATATACTTTATTGTCTTGTTGATTTCACACCTTTCTTAAAAACTATTAATTGTAGGTCAACAATAACTTATGTTAACCTCGGTTTTCTCTTAGGTCTTGTTTAATTAAAATAAGCGCTTTAACTAAATCTAGCTATCAAACAACTTAGAATAATCTCTCTATATTTAATAGGATAGTGACAACATGAGCTAAGAAAATAGACTAATCTAGGTAATAACCATATAAACTCGGGTGATTTAACCTATGTTATGTTATCCCTAATGATTCAACACCATTAGTTTACCATGAATGAATCGAAAACACAACTATTACATATTTTATTCCATATTCTAGCAATGGATATAAACAATGTATTAAGAATGAGAATATTATTCATTTATACATGAATACCTAAAACAATATGCAAAGAACAACATAAACAGTCTCTATAGAGAGAAGATCAACAATACATAATGAAGAGATGTTTAAATGTGATCTTTGGCTTCGATTTCACCTATGAACCAAAAGGAAGAAGATTAGCCCTATATGAATTTCAAAGAAGTGTGTGCTCTACCTCCTTTAGCCAAAAATGATTCACATCTTCTTTGGCCACTCACACTTCTATTTATATGAAAAACTAAGACTAAAATGAAATGTAAGCTAATCATTAGCGTTTTCATTGAAGAGTAAGATGCCACCTCGTAAAAGGACATGAGGAGTTTTGCAAGGGTATGTTGCAGCTGACTCTTTGCCAAGAGAAGAGAGTACTGATGAGTCAGTAGCCTCAAGAAATGCTGAGGCTTTTGTAGGGTAAGGTAGTGAGTTCAATCGATCATAGACGCAGGAGTCGCCTGTTCTGTCAGAGCAAGTGCCTACCTTAGATCTGAGATTGTTTCAGGAATTTACTCAAGCCTTTGTCCAGGCTATGGGTCAGATGTCGTAGGCTTCTGCTTTGGTCCAGTAAAAAAGGAGAAACAGTTTGACAGGCTGAGGAAGTATGGAACAGTGGACTTCTATAGGACCACTGATCCAGAAGAAGTTGGGACCTGGTTGAGAAAGACAGAGAGGGTATTGGAGCAAATGGATTGTGAAGATGATGAGAAGGTTGTATATGCTACAAGTCTACTTCAGGGAGATGCCTTGCATTGGTGAGAATGTGTACCGGGAAGTCAATTGAAAGCACCAGTGTTGGCATGGAAGGACTTCTTCACTACTTATAAGAAGAAGTATCTGTCTAAGATGTACATTCAGCAAAAGCAGAGGGAATTCTTAAGTCTCACCTAGAGGAAGATGACGGTTAGTGAGTATGAGACAGCTATCCCGATATGCGGATGAGATGGTGCTGAGTGAGGCGGCTAAGTGCCATCGGTTTAAATCAAGGCTACATCTAGCCATAAAAAAAAGTGGTGGTGCAGAACTTCTGTGACTTTCAACAGCTGGTTGAAGCGACACTGAGGGTTGAAACATTGAAAACATAAAGAGTGCTGTGAAAAAAAAGAGAAAGGGGAGAGAACAGTTTAAGAGGAGAGATGGTGCTTCTGGGCTAGAGAGGAGTGCTAAGACCTTCCCTGTGGAGTCTGAGGAGAGAAGTAGTGATTCCAGTAAGTCTAGACAGATGAGAACTGTTTCTCATCAAGCCTCAACAGCTGGAGGCAATAGGAGGGGAGAAAGGGACAAGTCATCTGTCCCTAAGTGTGATCATTATAGCAAGTTCCATAGGGGGACTATTACAGATTGACTGGAGCATGTTTCAACTGTGGAGAAAAGGGGCACTTGACTAGAGAGTGTCTGAAGTATGTAAGAAGAGAGGGAACTTAGATGCCAACTTCAAAGAGAACTGAGACAGTGGGGCACAAGAGTGCAACTGAAGTGGTCAGTTCTGAGGCAGCTAAGAGAGTGAATCTTCTTGGGAGACCAAAAGGGTAAGCACTAGCTAGAGTGTTTGCAATGACACGAGAGGACGTAGATACTGCTCCAAAAGTTGTGACTGGTACGGTTAAATTATTTGATGATGATGTAATTGTTTTTATTGATCCAGGTTCCATCCATTTGTTTTTGGCGTCAAGTAAAATTGTGTATGGCAGAGAATTGAGCCTGTTTGATACTCCTTTAATAGTTAGTACTCCAATCGGCCAATATATTGTGATTAGTCAAGTTTATAAAGACTGTGAGATGCATATTGGAGGAGAACAATTAGTGGTGGATCTAATGTCATTCAAGATGGGAAGATTAGAAGTGATTTTGGGTATGGACACCTTAGAGAAGTATAATGCCAACTTGGATTGCAAATAGAAGATCGTAGGATTTGAATTTGGCAATGGTAGAAAGGTGGTGTTTATGGGGGATAGAAAAGTAAGTTCGACTAGGATTGTTTCAGCTCTGATGGAAGAGAAGATGATGAGGCAAGGATGTGAAGTGTTTTTAGCCTATGTGGTAGACATGAAGGGAAATGGAGGAAAGTTAGAAGAAATTCCTGTGGTCATGGAATTCCTGAATATCTTTCTCGAGGAATTACTAGGACTACCACCACCTAGGAAAATTGAATTTCCTATTGAACTTCTTCTATGTACTACATCAATCTCAATTCTGTCTTACCAAATGGCTCCGGTGGAATTGAAAGTACTCAAGGAACAATTAGAAGAATTGTAGGAGAAAGGGCACATTAGGCCTAGCTCTTCACCTTGAGGAGCTCTGGTCCTTTTTGTAAAGAAAAAAGATGGATCGTTAAGGATGTGTGTAGATTATAGGAAGCTCAATCATGTCATTATCAAGAATATATATCTGCTTCCACGTATAGATGACTTGTTTGATCAGTTGCAAGGGGCAAGGGTTTTTTTCAAGATAGATTTGAGATTGGGTTACCACCAATTGAGGATAAAAGAGACCGATCTGTCAAAACTACTTTTCGAACACGGTATGACCATTTTGAGTTCTTGGTCATGCCTTTTGGGTTAACGAATGCACCTGTAGCTTTCATGGACTTGATGAATAGAGTCTTTAAGCCTTTCTTAGACCAATTGGCCATTGCCTTTATTAATGATATTTTGGTTTATTCTAAGAGTGATAAGGAGCTTGAGGAACATTTAAGAATTTATTTAGAGACACTGAGGAAGAACGAATTGTATGCCAAATTCTACAAAGGTGAATTTTGGCTAAAGGAAGTTACATTTCTGGGACGTGTGATTTCAGAACAAGAGTACATGTAGATCTGAGGAAGATAGAAGCAGTTGTGAAATAGGAAGCACCTAAGAATGTAGCTGAAGTGAGAAGTTTCTTGGGTTTAGCCGGGTATTACAGAAGGTTTATGGAGGGCTTTTCCATAATAGCAGTTCCACTTTCCAAATTGACAAGGAAGACTCAAAAATTTGTGTAGACAGAGGAATGCCAGAGTAGTTTTGGGGAATTGAAGAATAGGCTTACAACTACACTGATTTTGACTTTGCCTTCTGGTAGTGAAAGATATACAATGTATAGTGATGCCTTAAGGAAGAGCTTGGGTTGTGTGTTGATGCAAGGTGATAAAGTGATTGCTTATGCTTCTAGGCAATTAAAGCCTTATGAGATGAATTATCCTACGTGTGACTTGGGGTTAGCTGCCATAATTTTTGCATTGAAGATATGGAGATACTACTTATATGGAGTCACCACTAGGGTGTTTATAGACCACAAGAGTCTTAAGAATCTGATCAGTCAAAAGGAGTTGAATTTGAGACAAAGAAGGTGGCTAGAAATGTTGAAAGATTATGACTTTATGATAGACTACCACCCGGGGAAAGCTAATATAGTAGCGGACTCACTGAGTAGGAAGTCCACCATGGAACATGTAGAGATAGTGCATGTTCCTTTGTTGAAGGAATTAGATAGGCTTAAGGTAACATTAAGGCAAGTCGAGTCTAATTGTGTATTGGCTAATTTTATAGTAAGGCCAGTGCTGAATGAGAAGATTAAGGGACTGCAGAAGCAAGATAAGTATTTGAGCAAGCTCATAGAAGAGATTAAAAGTGGTAAACCTTCTGAGATAGGGCTAAAAGAAGATGGATTGACGGTGATAGGCAACAGATTGTGCATTCCAGATATGTTAGAGCTGAATGATGAGAATCTTGATGAGGCACACAATGCTCCTTATACAATGCACCCGGGTAGTATGAGGATGTATCGAGATTTGAAAGAGCATTTATGGTGGAAAGGAATGAAGAAAGATGTTGCAGAGTATACTAAAAGATGCTTAGTGTGCTAGCAAGTTAAGGCTGAGCACCAGGCACCTTCAGGCAAGCTTAAACCTTTGTCTATTCTGAAATGGAAATGGGAGAAGATGAAAATGGATTTCTTGATGGGATTATCGAGGACTAGCAGGAAGCATGATGTAATATGGGTGACTGTTGATAGGCTGACTAAGTCGGCACATTTCTTGTCAATTAGACAGACAGATTCTTTGAATGCTTTGGCCAAGAAATATATGGATAAAATAATCAGACTTCATGGGATTCCAAGCTCTATAGTTTCGGATAGAGATCCCAGGTTCACGTTCAGATTCTAGGAAAGCTTACAAGAGGTTTTAGGAACTAAATTGCATTTTAGTACCGCTTTCCATCCACAAACCAATGGAAAATCAAAGAGGACAATACAGACATTGGAAGCAATGTTAAGGGCTTGTGCAATGGATTTCAAAGGTTCATGGGATGATCATTTGCCTTTAATTGAATTTGCTTATAATAATTCCTATCACTCAGGAATTCAAGTGGCACCTTATGAAGCTTTGTAAGGTAAGAGGTGCAAAACTCCTATTTTTTAGAATGAGGAAGGTGAAAGGAGGTTTTTAGGGCCTGAGCTGGTACAAGTAATGGTTGATAAGATTAAATTGGTAAAACAGAGACTTAAAGCAGCTCAAGACAAGATGAAAAGCTATACAGATGCACATAGAAGGGAGATGGAATTTGAAATTGGAGCCGAAGTGTTTCTTAGAGCTTCTCCATAGAAAGGAGTTTTGAGATTCGGTAAGAAGGGCAAGCTTAGTCTAAGATACATAGGCCCTTATGAGATCATTGAGAAGATCGGACCTTTAGCCCACAAGTTAGCTTTGCCCTTAGAATTGTCTAAGATTCACAATGTTTTCCACATATCGATGTTGAGGAAGTACCGATCAGATCCTTCACACATAGTTCAAGCATAAGAGGTCTAATTAAGGGAGGATTTGACGTATGAAGAGCAACTAGTGGAGATCCTAGATTCGAAGGAAAAGGTTTTAAGAAACAAGGTTATGAAGCTGGTTAAAGTCTTCTGGAAGAACCATTTGATGGAGGAGGCAACACGGGAGCCTGTGGAAGTAATAAAGGAGAAGTACCCACACCTCTTCGTGGACTTAGGTAAGAATTTCGAAGACGAAATTCTTTTAAGGGGGGAGAACTATTGGACGCTAAAATTTTCTTTCAATATTTATCGATTTATGTGTTTGATTTTTTTATTTAGTCTAGTAAATTAACAAGTATGAATAGAAATTAGAAATTAGAATGAAGTGTTAGAATTTTGTTAGCTTAAGTAGTTAGTGGCCTTATATTAAAAGAAAAAAGGGTAAATATGGAAACCCTAATTTAATGAGGGGGGAAATGGGAAGAAAGAAAAAACAAAAGGGGCTGGAATTAGAAGAATAAGAAAGAAGAGAAGAAGAAATTGTGAGAAGAAAAGAAGAGAGGAGAAAAATGTAGAGAAGAAAGAAAGAAGAGAAGAGAGTCTTGAGAGAAGCTAGGGAAGAAGAAGAAAACGTGGAAAGAGAAAGAATCAAGCTTGTCTAAGGTAAGTTTTTCTTTCTTTCTTGCTTAGGTAGAGAAAGAAGTACAGAATGGTTTGTGTTGAAAGAAGATGATTTAACGGAACATTTGATTTTGGGGTTTCTAAACTAGGTTTTGGGTTTTCTAACTTATATGAACTATGGGTAGGCTAGGTTTAAGCTTAAATTGTATTTATTGCATTTTTTATGATTATTATAGTTTATGAATTTTATTAGAATATTGTTTTTAATGAAACCTTGATTGTTTTAGGAAACCATGAGAATCCTACCCTAGAGCAAGAGGGAAGACAACCTTGAGTTGGATTTTTGCAAGCCAATTAGGTGGGTAATTTATTTATAGCTATTGTGTGATTAGGCAAATTCTTGCTTATATGTGTGAATGTTGATTGCTTGAAATTTAATTGTTGTGATTTGATGGGAAATGCATGATGTTTTGTGATTATGATATATTGTGAAAGAGGTTATATCATTTTGAATTAAATGAAAAGAAGGAAAAAGCATGAAAGTATGAGCATATGATAAAATGAATATGTGCTTTTGTTGGGAAAGAGAGGAACCATTTCATTCGTCATGTGCACGTAGACAAGAGCCTTCTCCCGGCTACCCGCTTGTGGCATATAAGCTCTGAAAATGGACTCATTTTGTTCATAGTGCAAACTTCCGTTTCTCCATTTTATACCCATGGGACCCCTTGAGCCATTTGGTTGTGCATTGCATCTTTGAATTGTTAAGTATAATACATTTGAATGGTTTGCTTAATGGATAAAATCTATGTTATGTGTTATGTATTAACTGCTTAATTATGAGTTTTTAAGCGAAATTGGTGAATGATTAAATTGCTAGATATATAAATACATATGCTTGAGTTTGTAATTGCCGATGGCTATAAATATATTAGCCACTGAGGTTGTAGCTCAACCCAATATTTTCCACTCTTCAGGTGCAAAATGAGAGGCTTAGCAATCCTTGCAAGGCATCGGAAACTCCAAGATAGTTAGAGACTTTTGTAACTAAATTAGTTCGATCATTTTTTTAGTTAGCTTTATACGCATATCAAACATTGAGCATCCAATGTATTTTGTATTTTGTATTTTAAGTCTTTGATGTAATGTTGATATGCAATTAAAGTTATGCATAAACTTCATTTTGATTTACAAATGAATGGAGGATTGAAGAAGTTTCTAATGGGTATGTGCTTATTTATCTTGTAGTCGTACATTTCTTATTTCAAGTCTTTCATGGGTGTGGAAATTATGTTTTGACTTCAGGGAAAAAACTGGATTAATCTAGATGGAATTAGATAAAGTTGTCTTCTTGGAAGTTGTAGATTATATATAACATCCCATTATTGGTGGGGAGGGTAGAATAGTAATTTTGAGGTGCTAATGAGCGTTAGAAATTGCCTTTACATGCTTACGCATAATCTAGCATCCGCATACTTATGAATAGTGAATTTTGCACATGAAACATGGCTGTACATGCATTCATGACATTTCCCGGTATAAGTGTTAAGGAATGTGATTAAAAATTTATGTGATTTATGGGTATGAAAAATTGAGTTGGAGAGGGGCATTGTGGTTTTTGAATTTTTGGAGAATTTT
>JAOQMP010000007.1:10654687-10672621 GCA_027563575.1 Erythroxylum pedicellare
AGCCTGATTGTGTATTGGCTAATTTTAGAGTGAGGCTAGTGCTGAATGAGAAGATTAAGGGATTGTAGAAGCAAGATAAGTATTTGAGCAGGCTCAGAGAATAGATTAAAAGTGGTAAACCTTCTGAGATAGGGATAAGAGAAGACGGATTGATGGTGATAGGCAACAGATTGTGCATTCCAGATATGTTAAAGCTGAAGGATGAGATTCTTGATAAGGTGCACAATACTCCTTATGCAATGCACCCGGGGAGTACGAGGATGTATCAAGATTTGAAAGAGCATTTATGGTGGAAAGGAATGAAGAAAGATGTTGCAGAGTATACTAAAAGATGCTTATTGTGCCAACAAGTTAAGGTTGAACACCAGGCACCTTCAAGCAAGCTTAAACCTTTGTCTATTCCAGAATGGAAATGGGAGAAGATTACAATGGATTTCTTAATAGGATTACCAAGGACTAGCAAATGAGACCAATTTTGATTTTCATGGGTTTTGGAATTAAGGTTTGGTTTAACTAGCTTAGATGAACTATGGGTAGGTTAGGTTTAAGCTTAATTTGTATTTATTGCATTTTTTGTGATTATTAAAGTTTATGAATTTTATTAAAATATTGTTTTGAATGGAACCTTGGTTGTTTTAGGAAACCAAGAGAATCCTACCCAAGAGCAAGAGGGAAGACAACCTTGAGTTGGATTTTTTGTAAGCCAATTAGGTGGGTAATTTATTTATAGCTATTGTTTGATTAGGCAAATTCTTGCTTATGTGTGTGAATGTTGATTGCTTGAAATTGAATTATTGTGAATTGATGGGAAATGCATGATGCATTGTGATTATATTATATAGTGAAAGAGGATATAACATTTTGAATTAAATGAAAAGAAGGAAAAAAGTATGAAAATATGAGCATATGATAAAATGAATATGTGCTTTTGTTTGGGCGAGAGAGGAACCATTTTGTTTGTCACACGTACATACACAAAAGCCTTCTCCCGGCTGCCTACTTGTGGCGTATGATCTCCGAAAATGGACTCATTTTATTCATGGTGCAAACTTCAGTTTCTCCATTTCATACCCATAGGACCCCTCGAGCTATTTGGTTGTGCATTGCATCTTTGAATTGTCAAGTATAATACATTTGAATGATTTGCTTAATGGATAAAGTCCACGTTATGTGTTATGTATTACTACTTAATTATGAGTTTTGAGCTAAATTGGTGAATGATTGAATTGCTAGATATATAAATACATATGCTTGAATTTGTGGTAATTACCGATGGCTATAATATATTAGCCACTGAGCGTCGTAGCTCAACCTAATATTTTTCCACTCCTCAGGTGCAGAACGAGAGGGTTAGCAATCTTTGCAAGGCATCGGAAACTCCAAGGTAGTTAGAGACTTTTGTAACTAAGTTAGTTCAATCATTTTTGGTTAGCTTTATAAGCATATCAAACATTGAGCATCCAATGTATTTTGTACCTTGTGTTAAGTCTTTGATGTAATGTTGATATGTAATTAAAGATATGTATGAACTTCATTTTGATTTAGAAGTGAATGGAGAATTGAAGAAGTTTCCAATGTGTATGTGCTTATTTATCTTGTAGTTGTCCATTTCCTATTTCAAGTCTTTCATAGGTGTAGAAATTGTGTTTTGACTTCAGGGAAAAAACTGGATTAATCTAGGTGGAATCAGACAAAGTTGTCTTTTGGAAGTTGTAGATTATCTTTCTAGCTTTTCAATGCTATGTAGTCTGAAATGTTTAGATATCGGAGTTGAGAGATATGATTATTAGAAGTTTGTGATGCTGCATAGGATGGACTTACGGGATAGCTGCATTATTTTGAAATTTTAACCCTTTTAGAGGCAAAAACTGTTTTTGAGGTCATCATAGAATTTGTAGGTCTAGAAGTCCTCTTCAAAACAGTCTTTGAATGACCTTAATTTGATATTTCTAGTTAAAGTTATGCTCATTTTAGCAATATAGTTTGGAAGAAGAAAAGCAGGGAGGGAGAAGTCGCAATTGCGACAAGTTGCGATCGTGACATTGCGGACATTGCGCGAAAGTCGCAATCGCGACTTCGCGGCCGCATTCACGATCGCAACCTGCAGGCTTCCCCCAAACCTGAACATGTTCCACTCTTTTGGCCATAACTTTGTTGTCCGACCTCCAAATAACATTTTTGAAGAAATGGATATCTAACTCATTCCTCTATCTTTCCATAAAAATTTATAGCTTTTAGTATTGATTTGAAAAGGATTGATTAAATCAAAATAAGAGTATCAATTGGAAGAGCATGAATTGGATATTTTACTGAACATGCTTCAGTATTTTGAAAATATTTTGATCTATAGAGCTTCAAATAAGATGATTCTTATTTATAAATAAACTAGAGACAAAGAGCTACAAAGTAACTAAAGGAATTGAATTAAAATTTAGTCTCTAAGACTTTCAAATTCTGAATGGAATTTGAATATAGTGTACTATTTCAATTTAATAATAGTCCAAAAGTGTTTGGGCCATAACTTTCAGATTTCTGGACCAAATTGAATGATTTTGGTATCATTAGAAACTTAAGATAATGGGCAACAAATGTTCTGAAGAAGTCAATTTGAAATTCCAGTTAGAGCTTCCCCAAAATCTATTCTAAAATAGAAGAAATAAGTTTGCTCACTTTTTATGACTCCAAATGTTGGGCTCCAGAAACAGGGTCGAACAACAAGCACATAACATCTTGAAACATTGCCAATACTAGTAAAGGTACTCTTTATTGTATTTCTTTATCCCACATATCGCTTTTCTTATGCTAGCTGTCTTCGATGCTAGAAAGTATTTTATCCAAAATTAGACTCTTCATTTTGATCCATTTATTCATACTCCCAGCAGGTAAATCAAATAGCTAGTCTTTTGTCGCATCTATCAATAGAAATGGAAAGGATGTCAACATAATCTTCTATTTTGTCACCCCGAAAGTTTTCATACTAAGATAGACCTCATCGAGCTCCTTAAGATGTTTAGGAACATCTTTAGTTGCAAAACCAAGAAAGTTAGGCACAGATGAACTAGCCCAGTCTTATGTTCAAAATTGACATGCTCAGCAAATTAGGAAAAGTAATGCATAAAGGTTTTCGAGTTAAGTATGGAGTAACCAACTCCCTTAATGTTCTCGGATTAGTCGTTTCTTCAATTTCAAGCTCTTATTGTACTTCTAGAGTTTTCCTCATTTCCCTTTGCAACCTTCACAGTGTCCTTTCGATCTCCATTTCAAATTGTAGAAGTTCCTTATAAGGAGATCTAGTTACTACCATACACTAACACTAAAAAACGTGTAAAGATTAAGAAATAACTGAAAAAATGATTATAAACAATATACAAAACATCAATTGAAATCAAAAACTAAAAACAAAAACCAAAGTACCAAGCTCCCTATCAACAATGCCATAATTCTTGATAAAAATTGAATGCACTAGAAAATAAAACTTAACTCAGCACACTAAAATTTTTAGTAACAGTGAGTGAGGGTTGTATCCATAGGGAATATCAGTGTAGCTTTTGTTATAAAAAGAATTAGTGTTTGGGAAATAAGAAAGTTTTGGTTAGATTCAATTAAGAAAATAAGGTGAAATTGGAGATAAAAGCAAGTCAAATCAAACAATTGAAGGTTGATAAAATTGATGAATGCGTTGGAATCTGGTTCTCTACTTAATCTCAACCTACATACGAATAAGCAAACTTCATTGTCATGTTGTTTCACACTTCTCTTATAAACTATAAATCGTGGCTTAACAATAAGCTCTGTTAACCCCGAATTTTCCTTAAGTCTTGTTTAATTAAAATAAGCTCTTTAACTAAACATAGTTATTGAACAACCTAGAATAAACTCTCTAGATTTAATAAAACAGCCACAGTACGAGCTAGGAAAACATACTCATTTAGGCAACAACTACACAAGCTTGGGTCATTTAACCAATTTTATGTTATTTCTACTCACCATTAGTTTACCATGAATGAATAAAAAAATAACTATTATGTTTTGTATTCCATATTCTGGGAATAGGATCATACATAAACAATCTATTGTGAACAAGAATATTAATCATTCATACTTAAATACCTCAAATAATATGCCAAATAATAACATAAACAATCTCAATAGAGAGAAGATCAACAATAAACAATGAAAAGATGTTCAGATGTGATCTTCAGCTTTGATTTCACCTACGAACTGGAAGAAAGAAGACTAACCCTCCACGGATCTCAAAGAAATGTGTTTTCTACCTCCTTTAGCGTTCAAAAAATGATTCACGTCTTCTTTGGCCGCTCACATGTCTATTTATATGGAAAACTAGGTTTTTAGGGAGATGCACGATTTGATGCACGATTCTTTGAAAATTATGATTTTGCAATTTTATTTTTTGCATTTTCTTGTCCCATCTTCACTCTAATCCATCTCCTTCTTATTCCACAAAGAAAATTGAGTTTGGACATTATGAGAATGGCTCAAGAAAAGTGCTTTTAATTCATTTTAGCTTTTATGCTTCCAACCTGTACCTAAAAACCAAATGTGAATCAAAATGAGTATCTTAAGCATTTTATAATATTAATCGCTAAGCATTAAGAAGTGAATATATAAACAATCAAGCACATATCACTAACATATGACCATGTGCCAGGTCATTTTCAACCAAAAAAATGTGATTTTTAATGTTTTGTCTGTATTTACAATTCTTAAAAATCTCATCGTAAGGAAATATCTTCTCAATAACCCAAAAAAAAACAAAGTATGAATTAAGTAAATCAAGGTGATTTATAAAAACAAAATATCTTCTCAATAACCCAAAAAAAAACAAAGTATGAATTAAGTAAATCAAGGTAATTTATAAAAACACGGCAAAATACTAAAAGAATTTATGTTTGTTTTATGTATATCAAATATCCCAATACTTAAACTTTGATCTTTTTACTTAGGTTAAATATAGTATAGTGAATTCCTTTATGCTCACTTTATTCATATTTTTTCGCATGGAATACTATACTACTTATTAAGATCAACTTTCACCTAATTTAAGATAAAGTCATATAAAAGGTTTCATTATCAAAGTCAAGAATCAATCTAAAAACTATTAAATTAATTTAAAACTAAATTATTTGTCAATGTTTAGACTATTGATTTAACGTTGTTAACTCACAATGCACTTTTCTTTCTAATAATTCCTTTTACACACCTTTCTTTCATTGTTTAATTTTTTGGAATCTTAACTTATTAAACTAATTATAATTAAACAAATTTACTTAAGAAATAGGTTCAAAATAAAATCGAAGTAATCCTGCACTTCACTTAAATTTTACATTGTTTTCAATAGAACAATGATAAGCAAAATACAAAGGTACAATAAAAATGCATACAGAGGAAGGAAAAGTAAAGATGAAAGTGAAGTTCTGTGAACCTTCTGTTGTCTAATATTCAATATCAATATGATAAGATATTTATAATTTCATGATACCTTACACAAATACCAACAAAGAAAGTATAAAATGTAAAGGATGCTAAAAACAAAATGAAACAAAATAAAAATATAAAAACAATGTAAATTAATATACCTAAATTATACATTGTACATTGTAACATACAAAGAAAAAATATAAGACAAAAAAAGAATAAACATATATATTAGCTAGCCATCATCGATGTCATCTTAAACCATTATCCCTAGGTGGAGATGGTAGAGAGGCTGAAGGGTGTGACTAATCCAACATGATAGGAACTTGTAGTGAAGTTCTCTTTTATTTTATCTCAGTATCAAGACTCCTCTCATTCTGCCATGCTCGAAGATACATGCTGCCTCTCCAAGTGATGAACCATTCTATTTATTATTTACCCCTTAAGTTATCGAGGCTTCAATTTGACATCCTCGATCTCTCCCGCCACTACCTTTGTCACGGGACGTGATCCCCTACATAAAATATATGGCTAAGATAAAATGACACAGGTTTAGAATAGAGAAGAGGGTATAGAAGATTTTAGGGCCTTTGTCACAGGTTCATTCTTTTGTAGTGCAACTATTGAAGTGGTGGTGGCTCCACTCTCTCAGGCATCGCTCCTGCCTCCTCTATAAAGGCAGCATCCCCCCAGAGTCTCTATCTCGTGATAAAAAAAAATACCCCATTGACCTTCCTAATTAATCCTATGTGTCTCTTCATATCTAGGTCGATCGTGTAATCTTTGCTAATTTTATCAAGTGTGACCCTTGCTAATTTTATCAAGTGTGACCCTCTATAAATGTCCCCTTCTTTCTATTGCCAATATACTCCAAATAGGTTGGAAAGCAATAACCTAAGTTATAAAAGATATAACAAAAAAGTAAAGATAAAAAGGAATAAATAAAAAATAAACATAAAAGGGTTGAAATTTAAATATACACATGAAGTTTGAAAGTAAATAGAATTAAGAAAAAAAAGTAAGGTTTCGCTAAAAAAAGAAGACTTTTATTTTCCTTTGCTATATGCAAATATATAAAATTTTATGGAGTTAAAAGTTTCTAAGAAATTAAAATAAAAAAGATCTTTTAAAAAAGGGGTTAAAGTTAAAAGTTAAAAATTTGAGATTAAATTATCTCAAGATTTTTTATTTAGATATAAAATGTTTTCATTAAATGGTTATTCCTAGAAACTGTATACATATAGTTATTATTATGAGAAGGAAAGGAAAATAATTCAAGGAAGAAGAAGAAGTCCAGTAATGAATCTTGCATTGTAATTATACATAGTATTTATTTTTACAAACAACATTACAATAAAAGTTAGCAATATTGTCAAATTCATCATCCAAAAAATCATAATAATCTACTTCACATAGATCCAAAGAATTCTAGTAACTTACCCATGAAGCAATCACAGTAAACCCACACCCATCTTGGGTCAGGTTATGACTCAAATCAACCTGAACCAGTTATTTTCCTATTTATAACTTCGTAATATATTTGTTTTATAAATTTGTTAAAAACATTGGATACACTGGATGAGTCTTATAGTTGTAGGAAGGGCTAGTAAGAAGGAAGCAGGGTTTAAGACCTCCATCCATGCTTTCTTCGATATTACCATCTTCTGACAGTAAAACCAAACAGTCCACTTATAACGTAATCCATGTCAGAAAAGTGGGCAATATTCGTTTCCTCTTTGTAGAATGCCATCCTGCAACACTTGTCCCATCCCCATACAAAATATCAATAGCAGAACGACTCGTCTTCAACAGCAGGTGAAGCGTAAGCCACATTCATAAACATATATCCTCTCGCATGTAAACATAATCATAAAGCACTACTTTTTAACTTGGACATAACTCGTATCTAAATTCCAAGAAAAAGCTTATGCATCAAAAAAATCATTGATCATGCTCTGTCAGTTATAAAAATGGAAACCGTTCTACCGTTCCAGTACTGTTACTCTGCCATTTCTAAAGTCACTCTTCAACGTTAAAAGCATAATAGCCGCTGAGTCAAATTCTGGTGCAGTAAAGCACATCTCGAGGCCTCATCAGCAGCTACTAGCTTATAACCATATGGGGCATAACCTAAGAATAGGTGGGAACCTGGAACATTCTGTCTACTTAGGTTCAATCGACAACATTCTGCTTTACACTGCGGTGCTACCGTCGAACAGGCTGTTCAAACTGCAAAATTGAGTAAGAAAGACCTATCTTAACAAGCAGAAGCATGTAATGCAAGTAATACAGATCGAAGAATGAGAAGGAATATCCTATAATGCTCATATGAACTCTGACAAATGTCCTCATGCATGGTGATTTGTTGGGGAAAAAAGTGAAGATTCTGGAAGTCAGACTGAAGCCTTGAAACTAGCAAACGAAGATCTTTACACCGTAAACAGGAGAATAACACAAAATCAGAAGCATTAGCTTCGAAAGAAAGACTCTTGACATTTTGGTTTTGCCAAATGTGACAACACTTGGGAGATCTTTTTATACAATGCAGCAACATAAAATTCAGAGCAGTCAAATCTCTCAACTGAATTCCATCATCAACTTCGCATGAACTCTGTACATCTCCAACGATGGGAAATGTATATACAGATAAGACTTGTTTATCATCCAGAGATTGTAAAGGTATCTGAGAGTTTTTATATGGTTTCATTTATCCCTCAGTGTCAACACTATCGTCACCAGAAGACATTTGTCTAGGCTCTGAGAATGAGTGTCTCCTGGGTTTTGTTGACCCTGTTTCAACAAGCCCTTCTGTTGAAAAATTCAATGGAGCAGATCCTGAAGAAGAAGCCAGGAAATATCGAAGTGGAGCATCAATTGAAGAAGATGTCGTCAGATTGTAAGCAAAAATTCCCATAGGATGATCAAACTTGCAACTTGGTCCAAATTTGCAGATACCATAACGAGAGTAGAAGATGCATAAAGGTTCTCCCTGTTGCAAGTTAGATGTGAGATCCACCAATTCACTTACGACTATGGCAACTCACATCAGTACAGTACAGAAAGCGCAAGTGCAATTAATGAAAAATGTCGGGGTGGATGTGTAGCTCAATGAGTAAACAAGAAAAGCAGTTAGATTAACACAAATAAATTTCTTGATAAGAACCTAGGGTATAGCTGTTTCAAGTATTAAGTCCTGGGGTTACAACCATAATAATGAATGCAGTGCACTCTGAAAGAAAACACATTCCGTTAGACAACACATCTTTTACACCTTTTCACATGGCATAGATAACAAACTATTAAACTCTAACTTCTTCTTGTGTCAGCTACAGGTAAGACGATGAAATATTTCTACTGCTATGTGGTGAAAAATTTAGAAACAATTAAACAGAAATTCAAACTTTTATTTCCCGAAAGTTAATGGGTTTCCGTATACATTTTCTCAAAATTTCCAGACATTACATCACAACTGATTTCATGAGATAATATACATGAAAAGCCCATCCTGTAAAGGCAATTCAAGTACTATTCTCACAACAAAAGTAAAACGAAGGAAGATAAAAAAGTAAGAATTCTACACCCTTATTGTGACAAGTAACATCATATTACAGAAGTTTACAGGGAACTACACTTTAGAAGTTGAAGAAGATGAGAAAAAACAATTCTACACCCTTACTGTGGCAAGTACCGTCATTTTACAGGGAATTACACTTAAGAAGTTGAAGATGATGAGAAAAAACATGAAGAAAAAGGAGATAAGAAACATCATAACTTTCCAACATCCAAAGTAGGAAAAAAAAATCAATTAAGACCAATATTGAGTTCATAGTTTAACCCACACGTCACTTAAAAACTATAACAAGCATCAAAGTTCCAAAGAGATTTATTGGTTCTAAGCTCTTGGATCTTAACATTGTTCTTCTGAACTATAATTTTGATCCTTTTATTTCATAATTAATTTGAATATTTGATAATCTAGTTAATTAAATTACAACATTTAACTCATGAATTTCAGCATTTCATTCAAGTGATTAGGAGAGAGCGTTCGTACAATGCGCATGACTCTTTTGTGCAATGTTGAATGGAATGGGTCTGCTTTATTGTTCTCTTCCCCTGAGTATGTGCTTGAGTTTGGGTTATGTGGTAATGGTAGAAAAAATATCCAAATTCTACCATCCAAACCCAGCCATGGAGTTAAGTAGTTTGACTTCTCTGGTTTCTCTAATTTCTTTTTCCCAGATCAGTATCACATAAAAGATAATCTAGAAGATTGAATGGAGTCTTGAGGCAATAACCTACCTAGGTGCCACAAACATTGAAATGGTAAGCACAGGCCCAAAAAATCCTTAATGCTTCATTTGACAACCATCAAAAGGTATGGTGATTACATCACACTTAATACCAGAGAATGCATTACTGCTACAAATGGAGCAAGATTTCATGTTGAAACGGATTACAGCTTCATAGAATCAAAAGGAGAACACTTTCAACTCCAACAGCAGTTCATAATATCAAATCCAAATGAAGGAAATTAAAGTCATTTATCCTAAAAGAAAGTCGTAATGAGGCCAAAAAGGTGAGTACAAAAGACTAATGTGGGAAGATGAATCTTTTCTAAATAGAAATAGCAAAAGGAGCATATGTGCAACTCCTAATTGACACGTAGAGATCATCATATAGATGAACATGTTGAAGTAAGGAAAATTGATTACTGCAGTTATATTTATTAGACACCTCAGCTAAGATATTCCAAGACTTCATCTACAACAAGGTACGAATTACATGAGATGTCTTTCACAGGTAATAATATTAATGGTTGAATGATTTTAATTGAGGAAATCCATAAAAAGGTCGATATTAATTGCATGACATTGAAATTCAATTACCACCAGAAAGAAGCCAAAATGACCAGAAAAGAACATTAAAGACAGTTATATAAAACCTAAAGATGTAACAAGCAAACAGCATGCAGTAAACAGAAAACTTATAGTCAGACAGAACTGTTTGATCCTATAAACTTACAGGACGTAAAGGGAGGCCAAGGGGACTCAAGGCACAGTCTGGTGCAGGAATTAACCTCTCTCTTGGGTGATGAAACCTACAAACTGCACCAAATTTACAATCTCCAGTCTTCATGTAAAACTGACATTCTGGTTGTCCAGGTCTCTCAGGAAATACATTATCTCTTTGCAACGCATAAAAGCCCACAGGCATAGACCCAGAATGGAATGGAGAATATGTTCCTTGATTTCCAGCATTTGTCGAATCAATATGGCGAGAAGTTCCAAAAAATTGATTGCTTCCTGTTTGCTGCTGACTCTCTGGAGATGAAACTGACTCCAGCTGACCCTGGAAAAATGGCCCATGAACACGCCAAACTTTGTAATATTCAAAAATTCTAAACAGCAAAACCATACTGTATAAAAGCATCTTATGCAAGACAAAACCATGACAATAAACCATCCGACTTCAGAACTGAAAAACCACTTTTCCGCAGATATAAAAGTAGGTGCTAGAAGATAACCCCACTCATAGATTGAACACAAGCTGAAAAAAATGCGCTATAAGATAATCCCAAACATAGATTGAAGACGAGCTTAAAAATGCTCTAAATATAATTTCAGCGTGTCTACTTGCACAAAGGTGTTAATGCTCCATCACAGACTGCTAGGATTGGATGTAAGGCAGACATAACTAATTACTAACTGCAATGTGTAAACCAGTGAGAATTTAGCTCAGTGACAGCTGACAACCTCTGCCACCAAGGTTTGATCATTGCTAGCATAAGGGGAGAGGGAAAAGGATTATTATGATCGGACCCAAAAAGAAAACACAGGAAAATGGTATTTCATGGTTTTGATGTTTAAACTCCCCAACCTTCAAGGGTTTTGATGCTGTCGTGTTATGGTTCTACAAAACTTCCCCCGCTTGATCACTTCACTTCACTACAAGTTCAATGAATTCTAAATCATCAGCTAGGTAAATCCTAGAATGTGTATATTACATTTTAAAATTGTAACTGCGCTGATTCCTTGTGGACAAGACAATTGAGGTGAACATTCAGTCATGAAAACTAAGAAAGTCCTCCATGTTCCAACAATTGATTTGGCATAAAAATTGCAACTTCAAGATACATTAGATCTTAAAAATTTTCTATTAAAGCTTCCACATCATAGATCAAGAATGGATCACCTTCACAATAACAATTGCCCCAAAAGTTAGCAGCTGCGTTACCAACCAATTTCAAAAAACTAGAGTAGCTTGAACTTCAAGTTCAAACCATAGTGCAGAGTGCTACCCTTGCTTCATAGATAAGGAAATTTACTTAAATCTTCTGAGATAAGAACAGCAAATATACTAATTTTTAGTAATGCAAAAGCAGTTGTCGATTTCTAAGGAACCCACAGTTTTGTCAAATAAGTGAATGCAACACTATAAGCAGTTAGTCCCTGCCAATCCTAATGGACTAAAATCATTTAAGCTCTCTGCAAAATAATCAAATAATTAACATGTTTGAAAGACCATTTTAGTAAGTACATAACCACAATATATCAGTATGTTCAAGCTGGCAGAAGGGTCACAAAAAGTGGCAATATATTAATGCTAACTTCTTTCTTGTAGAGACTTCATCTTGCTATTGTTCTGGTAGTAGTTAAAATACGCACAGATAGAAGTACTTCTGGGGAAACCAAGTCAACTCTCACAACACAGAGACCTATAAGCTCATATGGCTTGAGGCGTTCTCTAACAAGTATAGAAGCTTACACTGTATGTATTCCATCCTGGTACAGATACAACTCCATGAGGTAGAATCAAAGGTGCATAACTTGAAGGAGCCTGCCAGCGCGGGCTGGTAATAAATGATGGTCTTGACCAGTTTGTAAGTCCTCCAGGATAGGATTGCTGACTTGTTGTTGGTGGTGAGTGAACAGTAGGATACACGGAGGAACCACGTATAGGAACCATCATATTTGTTGGTTGAGGATGGTGGAATTTACAAGTACTCCCAAATTTGCATTGTCCAGTTCTTAAATAATAAGCACATTCTACCTCATTCTACAAAAGCAAAGAGAGAAATAAACCTTCACAACTTAACAATTGTGAGAAACATTGTTTTCAAACTCGTACAGACATTGACCTAAACTAAAACTTAAGATAATTATGACTTGAGTCTAGAAAATTATAAACATCAAATTTCATTAGTTAATTGTCCATTGCATATTGCGGCCAAATTATAGATTGCTGCATCACTTAATTTTGGCGGATTATTTCAAAAAATATGAAAACAACTATGCTAAAATTGAGAATTCATAAAGGCCAAAATCTGACATTTTCTACAATACCGAAACTATAGGCCCCATCGCACATTGTTGACTCATTCATCAAAGAATATGGATGAGGGGTTGGTATGATTTGAAATGAAGTATCTACTTGAAGTTATATTACCTTGGGCACAATTGAAGAGAAAAGATGGTACATTTGTGGATAGGAAAAGGTCATATCTAATCTATAAACAAGTTTCAAAACCAAAAGAAACAAATCATTAAAGAAATAAATGATCTACTAAAATCATCCGACTTCACATGGAAAAGATAAAATTAGTCACAAAGGCAAGAAACTTGATTACACCCATATAAACAGAAGAGGCAAATAGTAACCAGAACAAATATAATACAAAGCACCCTCGATAATAACTTCCACAACGGCACCAACAACATATAGATGTAAATGGTTGAATGCAGAAGCTGCAACTAAACAGAGACCCAAACACGATTAACACAGAGTATTACACCCAGCTAACACTCTCATCCTAATTGATAGTTTTAAATAAATGTGATATTAAATACCGGTCGAAGTGGGTAGCCAAGGAAATTTAAGGAAACTCTTCCAGCAATCCCAGCCTTGTCTCTAGGATGATGAAACTTGCATGTGGCTCCAAATTTGCAAGTACCCGTCTTCAGGTAGTACTGTTGAGCACCAAAAATTGTGTTACAGCTTTTTGAGACATGAAATATACAAAAAGGAATAGGAGAGAAGGGAAGTGTATCTCTTCGTATCACAAAAAGAATTTCAAAAGAGTGAATCTTAACTATGAACTAGAACTTTATGCACTTCAAACCAAAATCAACTGCTACTTTAAACCTTCAATTCTTATCCCAACCTATGTATCTCTTTGTATGACAAAGGAATTGTAAAATATAAATGCTAGCACCATGAGTTAGAATCTCAAGAACTTAAACCAAAATCATCTAGTCTAATCCTTCAATTTGGATCCAAACTATGATTACAAATAACAATGATCAGTTAATGATCAGACAAGAAAATAAGTCATATCAAATACCCTCACTTATTATGAAGAAGACAGAAAGTTTCAAATTGCAGTCTACATATTACTAGCTTCTATACACATATAAAATCATAGAAAATAAAATTATCATCTTTTGTCTTTATTCTTTATTTTCATAAAGTTGTTTTCTTTTTTCATGGCTAAGCCCATGATCATGGTTAATTTTCAATCCAACAAATCCATTATAAAAACCAATGATCACCAGTAAACAAAATTTGTTAATTTGATTTGACAACCAAAGTGATTGCTATTGAAGCAACAATAGTCAGAAGCAAAAACGTTTTCATTCCTACAGTATAAACTGACACAGAATCAAGTATTCTTACTAGAAAGACTACATCACCGTCTAGAATAAAGGAAAAAGGGAAAACAAAGAGTAAAATGATAAAAATGTAAATTTTCATGAATTCTCATAATTGGCAGACAACTTTTAGTGGATCAAGGACAGTCTAGAAGAAACTCTGTTTTCTTTATCTAGAAAAAGGGTTAATGGGTGAAGTCAGGTACTTACTAAATATTGTTTCTCGTAATTTCATAAGATATTGCTGGCCTATACTACCCCAATTCGAAGAACATCAAAACTAAAAAATGGCAAACATTAAGCACGTAAGATACTTCCCTGGGCAATGAAATTCAAGAAATATACAGAAGTGAAAATTCTTATGATAAAGGCCAAATCTTTAAAATGTTGCACACCTGATTCTTGAAGCAAAAAGATTAGATCAGTAGGGCGTGGGCAGTATGGGGGAAATGGACTAATGCTCGGAACTACACACATACATCAAGCTATGGAAAATAGGTGGCCATTCCTTCTGTTCAATCCAATCTCATTTTAAAAATTAGTAGACTCTTGTAGTCCATCTTGGCTATCCAAAAATTAACCAAGCGATAGTACTTTTTGCTTACACATGCTGAGAAGATGCACTATAACTTCTAAAAGAAAAGCATTTCCCCTTCTACAATTCACTAGAAGAAACAAAATTTATAATCTTACAAGGCCAAGCTAATATATTTAGGCAACAATTGACTACTTCAATATTCTTCAATTTTCCTTCGTTCAAGTGTTTTCTAATATTTCTACACAAACTGTAATCACAAGCAATGGACACTATATGAAATAAACAAGATAAATGCAGCTGCTCACATAAAACCAGTTTTAGAACAGCCTCAACAAAAGCAATTAATTTATCAATACCTGGCATTCAGCTTGTCCTATTCTTTCTGGAAATTCCCCCTTCATCCTTGCAGCAGCAATAGCCTATGACTCAAATTTGTTGAGTTGAAAATGTCAACTCATGTCGTTTTAATCTTATGAAGACACAAGTAAAATGTAAAATATGCTAATGTTTGAAGGAACATCTAACCAAGTATATCTACATCTTGGTGTAACCCAGTATCTAATATCATGTACATTACATGTTTTTTCCATGGCACATTTCCAAGTGTATGTGTGTGGGTGTATGCATGAGAGCAGTTCATTCGATGGTTGATATTCTCATTGTATATGCACATCACAGAGAGAGATAGAAATGAAGGGGACCAAAAATGAGAATGAAAAGTTCGAGAAGCAAACTACAAAAGATTCGTTTTCTTACTTCCATTTCCTTCATAAATGCAAATGAAAATAAATGGAATACTGAGAGGCATAACTAAAACAATTCTGGCAGGGTATAACGTTCTATGCTATGAGCAATGTTTCAAGTACTTTCTGCAGTTCATACCATTTTCCTGTTGGGGGGGTGATTATACCGACATGTAGCTCCAAATTTACAAAGTCCTGTCCTGATATAATAAGCACAATCTTGCTCTCCAGGACGCTCAGGAAAGGGGCCAGCCTCCATTCCTTCACTTGATCTCAAGTTCACTTGCCACATTGCATCTGAAATTTTGCATAAGTGGGTTCACACATCTTAGATAGACACTATAAGTATTGGACACTGAAATATGAATTTTAACCTTACATGGAAAGTATCATTCCAAGATTTATACGAGTGAAATCTCAAAGGGTTGAAACTGGTGTAAAAGTATTGGATGGTGAGAAATTAAGTTATAAGCTTAACAGTAGAAAATATCCAAGTTTTCTTTTCTCCTATCCTGATTAAGTTCTTCAAAAGAGAGGAAGTACATATCATATCACAATTTTCTAATAGAAGAGAGGAGGGGGTGGAGGAGAAGAATATCCTTTTCATAAAAGAAAGTTGCCTTTCTTTAATGGTTCCAACAACTCAACTGAACTTCATAATCTCAATCATCATACATTAAACTTACAAGAAGTAATCGACATCTAACTAATGAGAAAAGAAGATAATGAAATTATTTTGTTTCATCTCTTTTCAGTAGTGAATTATGAATTTGACTGTCAAGAAACTTAAGACAAAGATCAAAGAACCCATAAACCCATAAAATAAGATTTTTTCCCCTTGTTTTCCACTAAATGTAGTTGAGATTTGAGGTAGAAAATCAAACTAAGTATTGAACTCCATTTTTTTAAAACGAATTTCCAGAAGGAAAAAAATTATTAAAGAAAAATGGTTTCTGTTAGCAGGCTTTAAAAGATACGGGATGAAGAGCAGAAAGAAACATAAAGCAGGTTCATGTAATGGACCTGTCAATACTAGAAAATTACCGGTAACAACATGGTTCTTCACTAGGATGATGTCTTCCCAAGATCACAAGATTTAATGATAATGAAGTTAGATTTTGATTTTATATCTTCCTTTCTTTCAGCATACCAAAACGTATCCAAATTAAAGCACTAAATTCAGTAAATAATCATCCAACAGATGGAAAGAGTCAAATAGCAAGAATATAACTAAAGTACGTCTTTAATGAGAAAGGAGGAAAAATAAGGAAGAAGGAGACAACTTTGGAACATATTTCTAGCAAAACAACGATACCAAAACTAACAAACATTTAATGTACAATCAAGAAAACAATAAATGCACCAAAAATGCAATAATTACATAATCAAGAGACATAATAACATATATCAACACTTCAATTGCAATTATAAATTCACTGCAATTCTCTCAATTGCAGAAAATTCACAAAAAAACTAATTTATAATTTTGATCATTAAAAAATTTCTAAAAGACAAGAGGGAAAAAGAACTTCAAATATTTTGTTCAAAAGAGTTACTACTTCAAACTATGTGAAGAACACAAGCAGAGAATACAATATCTTCCAAACACTTTAGCAATAACTAAACAATATAGAATAGAAAAAAAAGAAAATTAATGAGTAAATTATGAATCAAAGCATGGTCTTGCAGCTTTGATATCCGGTAATTTGGTTTCAATCATTCTTTAAGCCACTCTAAGATTTGCTACATATAAAACCTAAGGTCACTGCAAAAGAGAGAAATTGACAGTTTATTCAGAGACGTGAACCATCATCGAACTACTTTGCGTAAAACTCTTAAGACACAGACATGCAAATTAGAACAAACCCTACGTGAAAGAAACCATTGGAATAGGATGCATAAAAAGATATCGTCTATTACCAAGGGCTGCCTCCTGGTCCTGAGTAAACAAGGAATCAGGGAAAGAAAAGCTATAAGTATCCATTTTGGTATGGCAAAGAGAATCTACAACACTCCTTAAGAGACTCTAGCAGCTCATCTGAATTTGGAACACCTTTCAAAATAGGTAGAGCTTCCTAAGACCATCAAGTACCTCTAGGTAAAGAAGGCTATTCTAACTCAACAACTATAATAACAACAAAAGGAAAGAAATGAATGCGATGGGGAATGGTTATTGAGTTCTTAACGTAGATACTATTTTATTCATATAAATGCAAAGTAGAGTACCTTTTTCTGACATTTCAGGCAAGACTCCATTACACTTCATTGAAGACAGCATCCATCTGAAAAGAACTTCCTAATTGACTGAGGACATTTGTCTATCGAATTTTTGCAGCGATACTTCCAAAGTTGTAATAGAAAAGGAGAACTTTTAATTTAATTCTTAGTCAGGGAGATAACAAATGCCAAATTTTCTAAATTACTAGAACTTTATATATTTTATTTCTCACAAAAGTTTGAACTTTATCAGAATTTGAATGAAGAAGTTACTAAAAAAGTTTAATCCTAATACAAAGCAATGTCATGATAAAATGCTATATACACATGTTTGCTGAAATATTAAAATGAG
>JAOQMP010000007.1:10676171-10689979 GCA_027563575.1 Erythroxylum pedicellare
GGAACTCAATTTGGGTATTTCTTGATGATCTTGTTAGATTCTTAGAGTCGTTCACCTACATCATAACCACATACATCGTTTAATGTTAAAAAAATATGATTTCTAACATCTACTATCTTATTGCCAAAGATATTAGCAAAAAGCAATAAACTTGGAGATGTAAGACTAAACAAAATTGAAATACCACCAATTTAATAGAAGATGCATTATATATGTGAAGAAGGGTGTTCACAGAGAAAATCACCAATTAGTTATAAAATAGTAAAATTACAAATGGACTTCAACACAAGTATATATGCATGTATATAATGGGTTATAGAACAGTACATTCAGATGAACATAAACAAAATTGACTTCTAGGGAATGGTGGTTCTAATTCAAGCACGATTTAGTTGTTAATCTTATACCCTTTTATGATTGTAAAGCCTTGCATTATAAATAGCATATATAATGTTAGCCACGAATATTTTTTTATTATTGTTAAGCATGATTTAATTAAATTATGAGGCCTTGATAGATTAATTATTTTTTTGGAGTTAATTAGTATGTCAATGTTGGTGGGATTTTAGGACTTTGGTTAATTGAATTAAATTAGTAAGAGTGTAGTATAAAAAGGGCATTTTTGGTAGGCCACTTAAGTTTAAAAGCCATAAGGCTTTAAAAGAAGGGCAAAGTGGACTTTTACACTCATTAAGGGTATAAAAGGAAGAAAAAAAGTGTTGTATTGTTCTAAGAAGAAGAAGAAATGAAAATAAGAAAGAAAAGGAGAGAGAGTGTTGTTGTTGGAGAGAAAAGAAGGGAGAAAATTAGGGTTTCACATTTCCTTATTTTTCAAGAGAGATTTTAAGGTTATTCAAGAAGAGAAAAAGAAAGAGGAAGGGAAGAACTTTCATTTGGGCCAAATATCTCTTTATTTGGTAGAGATTCAAGGTAAGTGCATTATGAATTCTTTGAATTTTTGGAAGGTTTGGTTCATAAAGCTTAGGAAATGCATGGGCTTTAGTATTCTAGAATCAATTTTAGTGAATATGTTTCTTTGGGTTCTAAATTAGAATTTCTATTGAATGGAATTTTTGGCTATTGTTAAAGGAAATCAAGGAAGGGAAGAGGAGAGGCATCCTTAAGAAAAATTTTAAGCAAGGAAATTCAAGATGGGTTACATGTTTATAATTAAGTTAATAAGCCATTAATGTTCTTTTCAAATAAATAGAATTAAATGATTTCAACTACCTTGTAAATGTGCATTTATTGATCTTTAAATGCTTTGAAAAAGTGCTACATGTTTTGTATATGAATTTTGTGGGTGAATTATGAAATGAAAATGGAAATGATTTTTAGAAATATATTATGCTTATGAAATCATGTTTCCGAAATGTGCCTTTTTGGGTAATATATTTACAAGTTATGAAATACATGTTGTGTGGATTCGTGGTGGTCCATTATGTTTTGTCAAGTGCACATTGACTCCGTTAAAGCTTCTTTCGCCTGCCCGCTAGTGACATAGAGCTCCTTCATGGAATCCCTCATATTACGACTATGCAAAACTATTATGTGGGATTACGATAGTACATTATGTTTATGAACTATACAAGACCATTATGTGATATTGTGTTAGTACGTTCTGTTATTTCTGGAGATTCGCAAGAACTCCCTTATGGACCTACCCAAACCATTTTGATTTGCTTATGTGTTTGGAATGTGTTGACAAGTTTGATGCATACATGATTTAAGTTGTTTATGAATTGACTGACAAGTTAAGAATTTGAGAATTATGTGTTTATGGATTTGATGCCAGATTTACTATAGAAATGAATGTCTTCAATAGTTTTGCTTGTTTATTAGTTATAAGCTTGTTACCCATGAGCTTTTAAGCTCACCCCCATTCCGTCCCTATCTTCAGGTGATGAGCAAGAGATCGAGTGAACGAGAGGCAAGGCATTAGTCCAATTTGCATATCGTTGTATTTTAAGGTAGTTTTTGGAAAATACAAGGCTTTAGTCACATTTTGAGTTTTATTTGTTCATGTACTTTTGATATTTTTGGGTTTGAGACTAATGTTGTATTGTGGCTTGAAATGCCTATTAAAGCTTTGTAAAACTCTTATCTATTGAAATTAATGAAACATATTTGGGTTTGCTTATGACTTTTCATGTTTTCGCATTTTATTCCCAAGAGACTAAGGATTTGAAGAAGTTTCTTTTGTATATGATTGTATACGGTTGAGAAGGACCGAAAGAGTCCTGGCTTAGATTAAGTGCATCGATGAAGAGAAACTGGATTATTCAGTTAGCTTGCTACAAGGAGACGCACTCCATTGGTGGGAATCAGTGTCTCATAGTCAGGACATACCGCCGGTATTGACATGGAGAAACTTTCTGAAAGTTTTTAGGAAGAAATAGTTCTCGAGAGTCTATGTCTAAGAGAAGGGCAAAGAATTATTAAATCTCACATAGAGGGATTGTAACACCCCACTCCCGGAAGACCTGAACCCGACATCAATGAGTGATATCTAAGTCCGTGCCTCGCGAGGGTGGCATGCTAGAGTACTCAGTTAGTCAAAACTCAGTACAATTTTTTTTTGAAACCAAAAACATAACGTACGAAAATCCATAACCAAATTGGCCCCGATTTCATTCATAAACATTTTCAGTTACACGTAACAATAAGTACACAATTCATTAGAGATTCACTAATCGCTTGGGGCCCATTACAAATACAAAACATTTCCAATTCCAAAAGTTATTACATACTGCAATATTCAATTACAAATGATACAAAAATTTGCAGAATATATAATTCAGTACGAAAATAAAGAAATACAACTGATCCCGACCTCTATCTTTCCCTTGCATGTAAGTAAGGATACTCTCATTTGCCTAACGGGATATTCTTCTGAGTCCTGAAAAATATTTGCAAAATTTGGGTGAGTTTTGCGAACTCAATGAGTGACCATCATTGATGGCTCACCCAATCACGTAACATATAATGCACATCATTACACATTTCACACTTTATATTCAATACAATTTGATCACTCATATTATGCATATGTAGTGCACATGAGACCCACTTTTCATTTGTTACTTTGTTGTAACCAAGTGCCTAAATTGTCCTATATAGGGCTTATTGATAACTATCTCTTATCCGCTTTGGGGATACAGGGCTCATTAAATGTTGAGCCTGAGGCTCTGATTCACATTTGAGCTCGAAGCTCATTTTCACTCATTGAGCTTTAAACTCAGATTAATGGCTACTCTGGTCACAATAGCCATTATGTTTCATGCATTCATGAAATGAAATGCATCAGTCGCATTCGTATGATCCATATTCACTCACATTCACATATCATCGAACTGTAGTTCGGCATTCAACATTAGAGTTGAGTATCACTTTTCATTTACATGCAAATGCACATTCAAAACACATTTAATAATCACATTAAGTACACTTAGTTCATCTCATTCACATACAAGCATCACTTCAATATCTCATCAATCATCATAAACATCGGACCTTCTGTCTGGAATCAACAATTAAGACGCATTCATGTTAACATTCAATAGTCAATTAATACAAAAATAAAACAAAACAAACAATGAAATGAGACCATCTAGGTCTACTCATAGTACGCTCCAGATTAGCATTTGCTTCTAAATTCTAGGAACTCCTGAATGTGGACATTTAACCTGTATAACCCATTTATGCAAGATACACACATACATTATAATTTGTACAATCATAAGTGTTTAATAATGCACATGAATGAAATGAAATATGCATAATGCATGTTCATGACAATCCCAGGTATTTTACCATTAATTTAATCACAAGTTCATTCTCATATTAAAACTCATATGAGTATAATTTATAATTAGGTTTATTTCTCACAAAAACCATTAGAATCTCCATTCCTTTCTCATTGACTCATTTCAGAATTTTTTTTTCCAAGTCACACTTTTGGGTCTACTTTTCACGTTCAATAAGAAGTTTAAACTGATATAATTTGGTCAAAATCTATGCTATAAAATGTTCCTCTATGTCTTATCTTCCCATTGACACCAAAATAACTCAATTTGGTTTAGTATTTTGGAAGATATGCCTCAAACATTATCGGGTTATCCATATTCAAAAACAATATACTATACACAGCATCCATCCAGAAATTCAACATCTTAGAGACTGAATAACAATTCGACTTTTTCATATGATTTGTATCCCTATGTCTCTAGTTTACTTCAAATCAAAAATCATCTCATTTAGAATCTTATAGATCCATATATAATCAAAATACTGAAGTATGGTCAGTGAAAGAACACCAATTCATATTATTTAAGAGCACACTCACTGTCCTAGTCCCACGTTTTTCATTCAATCTTTCTCAATTCATTTCAGAATGCTACCAATTTTTGTGAAGATGTATAAAAATTTCTTACTAATCCAATGGTTCAATAATCAAGTCATTTGGAGGTCTAGAGAAGAAGTTATGGTCAAAAGAAGCAAGTCCCTTTTATTAGGCTAGTCCCTTTGTGTCCTAATTCTAATCCAATTGACTCCCAATTTTCAATGACACTTGTCATTAAATCCAATTGTCATTTATCAAAATTTTAAATTGCGAGTTAATAATAAATTCTACTACCATTTGTCATTTGTCTTGCCACTTGACATTTTTTATAGTCTAAAAAAATTCCCAAATTTTTAGAATTTTTTCTAAAATTCACCAAATATTCAAAAATCACTAAACACACTTTCCGATTAATTTTTCAGTACAAATAAACCACAATTTTCAATAAAAACACCTTTATAAACAATTACACCTAGAATGTCCATGAACGCATGTACAGTCATTTTCGTATGCAAATATCACTATTCATATGCGTATATACTAACAGTATGCATGAGCAAGAAATGCATTTTTCTTAGTCTCTCTCTCTCTCTGATCTCACATGAGCCAAATTTTAGGGTTCTAACCTTTAATATGGGAACGGGATATTATAAGGTCCATTCATACAATCAATTTATCAATCTTAATTACATGAAATCACACGTGAATCAATATGCCAACAATATTAATTTAAGAATAATCAATAACACACAATTGAATCTTATTGAAACTAAAAAATAAATTAAATTCAAATAAAATCACTACAAGGTCCATTATGAGGTTCATCTAATCCAGATAACAAAAAGTGTTTAGTTTATGATCATATCAAACAAAATATCAAAGTTAAGGAGAAAATTGAATACCAAGAATAATGTGACAAAATCCCTATAATCTTCAATAACTTCACTCTAGATAATGAAAATCCACTTTAAAGGTTCCTTGGTTATTTTTCATGCTTCTAACTATGTTGATGGTCATGTAATTTAGAAAGATGTGTGATGCTGTATAGAGCAAATACATACATAAACATAGTAATGTAATGCCAACACTAGCTACTCACCACTCATCACAGGCATTTTCTTAAGAAATTAATCAAAATGCCTCCAAACTCTTCAAACACAACCATGTACTTATCATATGCTCTATAAATCAATCAAAACAACTCCAAATTGCTCCAAACTTATATAAATTCATTCCTTTTACTCCAAATGTGTGAATTAGACCTTAAAACAAAATGTGAACAACTTAAGTAGAGGAAAAAATAAAACTAATTAACAATCTTTCTAACTAATGTACTCAATTAATAATAAATAATTTAAATCAGGATAAGGAAATTGCTTAATATACATTAACAAACAATTGAGCAATAATTTAAAAAAGGATAGGAAAAAAGAGAATGCAAGTCAATTTATAATAGTTTAGCAAACAAACTTTGCCTACACCCACTCTAAAGACTTATTTGAATTCCACTATAATTCTTCTTCTAATGTGAAGATTAATTATAAATGCATATTTGACTATAATAATACACCTGTATTTGTAGGTTATATTTGCCTTTATAGTCCAAAAGGAGAATAATTCTAATAAAAACATACTATAAAATTAAGATTTGAAGTAATTAAGGACCTACACGACTGTGTATGTAATAGTCGGTTTCTAAAACTTACTGAGGGTTAGAATGTTAGACTTTTGAGTCATATCATTTTAGAATTAATGAGGTGCATTTTATTCACATGCATAATATGAGCATATATACACATATGAATGTCAATTTGGAAAAACAATGCAAAGATAATATATGCACTCAATTGACATATTTCGGGATATAAAAGGTTTAAAATGATGGTGATTTGATTGTGTATTACTTATGTCTTGAATTTTGGTTTGGTGGATTATAATTAGTAATTTGGAGTTAATTGTTACAATTGAAAAATTGATCAATTAAAATGTATATTTACTCTAAGAAATATGTCAAATGGTAAGACAAGTTGACATATGGAAAATTAGGATGACTAAACCTATAAAATGAGTGACTTTTGGCATAGAAAACTAAGTAACAAATGGCAGTAGTGATTGAGTGACAAATGATCTAGGATTTTGGTGACAAATGGCAGCTTATATAGAGGACAAGTGGATTGCATGCATATGTGACAAATGTCATTGTAAAATAGAGACACCTAGCACCTAATGAATTAATCTGATGCATAAATTGTTTTTGCTGCCTTTTTTCTTCTCTTTCCCTCTCACCATCGAAACACGCACACAACCTCACAACTTTTGAATTTTTGCTTCAATTTTGTTCATCGCCACTCAAAATCTTTACAAAATTATACATCAAGAAAGCTATATTCTACTGATTTCTTCTTATTGCTGAAAAACCATTCAACTTCCACCTTGTTCTTGGAATTGTGCTTGCATGCATGGAAGGCTAGGTTAGCTTAATAATTGAGGAGGCAATTGAGCTGATAAAGTAAGTGAAAGACTGATCTTTTGTGATATATGTTAATAGAACTTAATGACGACTGAATTGGGGATGGACTGATTATGATATTGGCGTTAAATGAGTGCTAGGAAAATGATGTATGAATGTTAGTTTCTATTCTATTTAGCATGCATGAAAAAAATAGTTTATAAGCTGTTAAATGAATGATTTTGAGCTGGAAATTAAGATGAAATTGAGGCACAATTGAGGTATACTCAATGAACTGTTGTGAAGGTGTTTTGAATTTGATATGAAAGAGTTTTCTTTTGAATATGGAAATTGGGGATGTTAGTGTATGTGTAAGAATGATTTTTAGTGACATAAAGGAATAGAATTTAGAGACCTTTAATTTAACCAAGATGGAAGCTATATTAACATGAATTAAAGTAGCTTTTGAGAGTATGAATTCTGGAAAATTTGAAGTGTTAATGATGATCCTAAATAGATGAAATTTGTGAAGAATTCAGGGAAATTAGATAGCGCATGATTGAGCCACTAATCCCACGATTATAGGAAGTTCCTGCACGATTGTGGCTAAAGCTTTGAAATGATAATTTCAGTTTTGTGAATTTGTTGAACCAAATGAGGATAAGTTACTCTACATTGGTGTATATGGACTTGATTAAGAGTTGAAAAGAACATAGATTGTTGCTTAATTAATTGGTTAAGGGTTTGATAAGTTTAGGTTGTTAATTGATGTCATTATGTAATGAATGGATTGTTTTGATATCAATGTATTTAAATCTGGAAGTTTTAAGTTGTTAAAGGAATAAAGGTGTTATTATGAATGCAAATATGATCCAAAGGATATGAGTAAGGTGTATTAGGTATGAATGAATGAGAATTGGGAAATTGTGTGAATGTTATTGCTAGAAAAGGTTGATGAATGTATGATTGATGAATTTAGAGTAATCAAACTTACTCAAGGTATAAACCTGAATGCAAAGTGGTAACATATAAGCTATAATAATTGAACGGTCAAGATTTTTGATTAAGAATACATACATGGAAAGTTCAATTGAGATGCATTGAATATAACACATATACATATGCACGATTGTATATTCATATGATTGAACAAATTAGTGATTGTGAACTATGTGTTTATTGCTTGACTATAGACGCACAAGTTGATCATCAATATTTAGACATTGCTAGATCATCAAGGCAATAGCTGTTCTTGAGCATATTGTGAGTTAACTTAAATGTGTAAATTCAATTATATGTGCTTTCGTTTGAATTGTATCTGTATTGTGGAATGTGTGAACAATTGAATGATAAATGCCAAACTTAGATTCGAAGGATTTGATATATGACATGAGCACATTGATGAAAAGTACTGAAAGCATGATATGTGAATTGATGCATCTCATTACATTAAAATGCATATTAGACAAAGGAGTTGTGACCGGAGTAGCCAATGTGTGGAAAAGAGTTTAAAGCTTAGGATTGTTCACAAAGAGCCATAGACTTAGATAATAATGAACCTAGTATCCATAAAGGATAAGCAATAGTATATGAAATGAGCCTGATATCTATAATAGATACGAGACAATAAATTAGGTTGATAGGCGCTCGGTCGCAACAAAGCAAAATAAGAATGGAGTCATGTGTGCATTTGCATATACAACTTTACATATGTTATATGAATGATTGAGATGATTCATTGGATTATTTTGAAATAGTGATATGAAATAATTAAATACATGTTGTACTTGTTGACATATGATATAATTTGATGTGATATTCAATGCTAGATAATGTGTTATACTTAGTGTATTGGGTTATATACTTGTCTTTATGTTCTGACTTGAGTGAGCACATCGATGATAGTTCACTCATTGAGTTCGCAAACTCATCAAAATTGTAACGTTGATTTTTAGATTCAAGAGAGATCTAGCTTCTTAAACGATCTAATAGAATTCTAGTATGGTTATTTTGGGATAAGAATGGCTCAAAGGTCTGGTTAGCTGATACTTGTAGATAGATGTCTTTTGTATTAGCATTCCATGTTATGACACACATTATCTCTAGTGTTTAATTTTTGTACTACTTGATGTATTGGAATTGAGTTCAAAACTGTTGTGTATGGTCTACTTGAATTTGGAATGTTAATGACATATATGACTTATTATGATTATGAAGGAAATAAGTCTTTGGAATGCTTAAGATATATTGATGCCTTAGCCTGTATTTATATGATTTTTCTAACGTACCATTTTAGTAGAGTATATTCTCAATTATCCGTGGATATGTTTGGGGCATATGCGTTAAGATAGTGGTATGTTACATGGACTGTGTGCTTTACATTTTTAATTTGATGTTGTTTCTTATAAAAAAGGAGGTTCGAAGGAGTTAACATTTAGGCTTTTTGAGTTTTTATGGGTTTTCTAAGGTTCAATTGATTGGTAGTAAATTGTCATCTTTGCCTTCTATTATTGCACTATATGCTTATGATTCTTCCACTGCACCTACTGTTGATTCTTATGTTTCTTTATTTGCTGAGATTGATCGCATTCAAGGTATTCTTCGTTTTTGGCATTGTTTTGTCCCAAGGAGGAGATACTAGATTGTTTTTTGGTGACTGTTCCATTCAGGGGGAGATTTCAAGGTATCTTTGTGACTACTAGTCTTACTTTTTGACATCTTTTTGTGCTAAGGGGAAGAAATTTTGATGATTGGATAATTGTTTATTCAGAATAATTGTTTATTTAAACGTTGCTTGAATCTTATTGACTGATTAAAGGGAGTTCTATTGTAGTTTGTGCATTTGATGTTTATATGTCTAATTATCTCTTTTAGGGGAAGTTTCGATTTTGTGACAAACAATGCCAAAAAGGGAGATATTGTTAAGATATATGTAATATATCTCATTATTTAGTTTTGGCATTTTTGATAATTGAACCTGTAAGATAATGTAGCTTCAAATCCAAATTAAGATGAGGTAGAACTTATATTGAATTTAATTGAGCAATGATAGCTAGACTATGGCTTGCAGTGTGGCTAAATAATACTTCTTGCTTTGACTTGGATTTTTAGATAATGTTTTTATATGTGATAGAATTCTATCTTGAGTGTGTGAGGATCACATTGATGTGGACTGAAGGGTATCGTGAGTAATTTTGAGATTGTACATGCGCGACTCGTGTTTTTTTTATCTTTGTTGGCTGTACGATTTTTGTGAATTCCAGCTATGAGTTTTCAGCCTTGTGATTGTCAAATGGATGGAAGGACTAATGTGCTGATTTTATGTTGATGAGAATTCCATCTTGGCACTACGACATTTGTTGATTGATTTTTGTGGGTGCGACATCTTGGATTGTTGACGGCTGGGTGTTGATCTTTTAGTGTGTGGCTCACGGCTGAGCTATTTTCCATATCACGTGCGTCTTCTGCCGAAGTTCACCGTGGTGTGGCTTCTGCTGGATTTTATGTAAAGGCTTGTGATATGTGTTTAATTGTTGATATATTTAATTATTTATCTTAGTGATTAATGATACCAAAATGCTTAGGATACTCACTTTAATTCATATATGATTTTAGGTACAATTTGGAAGTAAAGAAATTAAAGTGAGTCAAAAGCACGACATATGGGCCATTTTATGAAGATTAATTTTTACTTGTCTTCATGGAGCAAGAAGAAGAAAATTAAAAGACAGGAAAGAAAACATAAAAGAAGACAACCAAGAAGCTGACAAATAAAATAACACAGCAGCTAGAATGAAACAAAAACGGTAGCAGCCCATGAAGAAAATGCTAGCATTTGGACAAGGCAGGAGTACCAAGGAAAGACTACTTTTCACGTAGGCGTCTTGCGGAAACATAGTATTAAATAGCGGCAGTTGTGCATTTTGCAATAGTGAAAACAAGGAGCGAAAACGAGGGGAGTAAACAGTAGCAGGGGATAATAAACCTTGAAGGTTTATTTGTCCCATCAAGTAATAGTGAGGAGCGCAGACAAAAAAGCAGATAGTTAGCCTGAAGGGTGTGTTGCGACTGGCGGCTTGGAGGCTGAAGCTTGTGTAATCTGCGAGGGTTCTGTGCAAGTTAAAAGCATGAATAGGATCCTTAGACCAAAAACCCAAAAAGTTTAATTGTCAAATCAAGCTATAGTGGAGGCAGAGAAGAAACAGTGAGAGTTGCGTAAGAGGTAAAACAAAGGGGTCTTTGGTGGGGCTACAACATGGGGGCTGAAGCATTTTTTCAGGAAAGACACATGAAGGGCTAGACATCCCGACACTGGTTTAGAGGCGACATCCACACCGATGACTCGAGTTAAGTATTTTTTAATTATTTTATTGTTCCTTTCTCTCATAAGAAATTGATTGTGTTATCCTATGTTAATTAATTTGGGTATTGTTTATGGATAATCGGATTTTCGTTATTGTTCAGTTATTTGTTTATGAACCTATTGGGTATTATGAAAATATGATTTTAATGCATTCATTGAATCATTTAATTGCAAACTCATTGCTAGAATTTCGGTATAATTCGTAATTATTATGTTGAAATTCAAGTGTAGCGACTAATGATTCATAATCATTAGCCATAACATAACATGATAGTTTGCAGGATGCACAACAATTCTCGTACAGACCAGAAGCTTCCTATCACGACTCTGGTTCATCTTTGTAAGAGTTTATTAATATTGTGAAAGCTAATACTTTGCCATTGTAGGAGAATACTTTATAATTCTTGAAGGATGGAGGGAAATTTCCAAAAAAAACATGGTCTATTGCTTAAAAATCGAAAAGCTAACATGATTCAGGTGCATCTTTAGAAGAAATTGTTAAGAATTTAGCTACTAACAATTTGCAATTTCAATAGAATATGCAGCAGCAGTTGCAAGAATTTCGACAAGAGACAAAAGCAAGCCAATGAAGCATGGAACACCTATTAGGTCAGATGGCAATAAGGCTCAGTCGCCTAGAATCACAAAGCGAAGAGGAGCAGCCGTATCAACCCGAGATGTACCTAATGGACGTTTGTATGGAAGCTTTACAAAGTGATGAGGAGCTTGAGAATTTTGAGGTCAACCCTCAACGAATTGCTTGTGTCGAAGAAGTTGAAAAGGAGTTCGAAGCTAAAAGGGATACATCTTTAAGCTCGGAGGTAAGTACTGAGACCATGATTATTTTTTAGACTAACTCTTTACCTTTACATAACATATTAGAGGAATTAAATGATGAAGAAAAAGGTGAACAGATGTTCAAAATATTTCCAGAGTGTATGGACTCAGTCGGGATTGAGAATCTGAGGATAGGAAAAACGCTGTATGAGAATGATGATCAACTAAGGCCCTATTTAGAACTACCTCGCATGAATGTGGCACTAATTATAATACCTGAAGATCACAATTTTTTCACGTGAGGAGAAGAAGGAGTCGAGTCAGCGACCCTAAAGAAAGGTGCTTCTTGGGAGGCAACCCAAGGGAAGTAAATTTCTTTTCGTTAACATTTCTGCATTACTTTTTATATACATGTGTATTTTTGAATTTGTTTGTTTTACTTGTTTTTAAGTTTTCAATCAAAATGAGAGAAAGAATAAAATAAATGAAACAAACATGTTCTCATTTTTAATTGCTTCTGGGATTATATATTCATTATTAGAGTGTGAATTGACTAGAGAATTTCATAGCAACTTTAGCATGTACTTTTTCTCTTGTGATTGGTCGATATGCTTTATTTTTAAAAGAGGAGTGACTAATGGTGGACAAAGCCGGTGAGATTTTGAGCCTTATTTGACTAACACATCCATATCAGTCTCATTGCCTTTTGATAATGTGTGACTTTCATGACTTGTACATCTTGATTTTGTGTTGAATTTCTATTCGAGACCACATTTTTATCATATGCATTAACATGGATATGATTAAGCATTCTTTTTTTTTCAAACTACATTAGCCAAATAGCCTACCCACTATATGATTTTCCTTTTTGATAAGCCCATTTGAGCTTTATGCCTTTCCTTTTTTATAAACCACATTTTATGCTTTTATACTTAACCAAATATCCTACCCAAGCCATAAAGCTGGTGGAACATTTGTGATTGGTGAGTTTGTGGATGTACAAAAGTGTAAGTGTGGGGGTGTACATATGTGTGGGTTGATTAATGTTGGGATATTTTGTTATGTCTTATCATTGAAATTCCCATGTTGATATAATTTATTTTAACTTTTATAAGGAAAAGAAAGAAAGAAAAGAGAAAAGAAAAAGAAGAAGAGAAAATAAAATGAAAAAGAAAGAAAGAAGGAAAAAAAGAATGAAAAATTGTTTAAAATAAATGTGTCCAGGAGGAATTACATATGTGTTGAAAAGTTGCTTTTGGTTTATGCATCTTCTTAGAGTTACAATGAATGTGTTATTTGAGTATGTTGAATATGATGTAGATGTTGGTTTGGAAGGTTCACTCTTGTGATTTCAATGTATTGTTGTCATAAATTGTATGAGTGATTCCTTTGGATTGGTATAAGCTTCATGTGGTTTATGTATAAGAGTTGAATGAGTTTGTGAAATATAAATGTTGCATTCGTCACAGCTGATGGTATCCAGTTTTTTATGAGTGTTGCTTTGTTTCACTAGCTTTGATGACTTTATTGCTACTTGACCCAAACACATCTCACCTTACCTTTACCCACATTACAACTTTGAAAAATTCTCGATTCATAATTATGCACGTGACTTTTAATGGTGGAGAAATGAAATGATATACAAAGTTGTGGATTATTATGATCATGAATGGTGTTGAGTGTACCTATGGATACGAAATGAAATGATATACAAAGTTGTAGATTATTATGATCATGAATAGTGTTGAGTGTACTTGTGGATATATTTTATTTAAACACATTTTCCGAGTCTACCATTGGTGTGGGCCCCCTACTCGAGGGATCGCCCAGGGTAGCCCGGGTAGCCCGTGTTTTGCGTCCCGTAGGACCTCAAGTGA
>JAOQMP010000007.1:10690079-10708334 GCA_027563575.1 Erythroxylum pedicellare
CCATTTATCTTGATATACACGGTCGTGTATGTTGCCTTTGTAAGTCTCTTGCTTGTATGAAATCACGAATTCAGGTGTTTTTGGATATATACGGTCTCCTACAAGTCCATGTATATCCCAGAAAACATAAATTTTACTATAAAAGGACGTGAATAGAGGAAAATAAGAGGAAGTTGAATTATTAAGCAATTTTAGGTCATAAGCAACATTTAGAGGCCATGAATTTGATTAAGGGATAAGAAAAACACGAAGAATATATCAAAAGATTCATTAGATAACAACAACAAATCCATATTTGCAAGAAGATTCAATAGAAGAGAAAAAAAGAATTAGAATTATGATCTCTTTATTTTGCATTAGCTTTTCTGCACGTTTATCTTTGATTTCTTTTCTTAATTTGTAACTAAACGTGTTTAGTGTCTAAGTGTGATGAACCTTAGTTTGTGATATCAATATGTTTTAATCTCTTATTCAATGCAATTATATTGATTGATTTATTGCGATTCAATTATGTGCTTCATTCTTATTCTAATATATTCAAAATATTAGTGAATGATTTGATTTCATATGATTAAGATTGAAAAATCCTCTTGTATGAATAGACGGGAGAAGCAGTACCAATGGAGGATAGTACGAGAGCACCTAGGGTGAGAATACCACATTTGGACAAGCTGAAGATAACTCAAATAGAGAGATGGGTGACATAGTTTTTGGGTACACAAAAGGCTCTTTGACTATAGCAAGTGAAGATTGTAGAGTAGGTAAGAGAACTCGAGACCTCTATTAAGTAGATAGGTAAGCTGGAGACCATAGTTAGATGGATGGGAGAGTTATTTTTGTTAATGGCAAGCTATCAAGGCATTGATTGTCAATCTCTATCATCTGCCAAGTGTACCTCATTAGTAGCTCCTCCTTCTGAAGATCATCAACCCGAGGACTTTCCATAGTTGGACAGGCTTGAGTCACAGAACAATTGAGGGATAACATTTTTATCATTTCTTTTTCTCTTTAATTGTATACTTTTCTTATTTTCTTTTATTTTTTCTAAACATTATTGTTAATGTTATTTCATATTTCTTACTTTTTTGTTATGCTTATTTTCTTTTTTCTGTTATCCTTTTACCTTTATCTTTTGTAAGGAAATTAGTATCTTATATTGGATGGATAGTCCCAAACTCACGAAGGTCACTCTAAAAATCTAATTACTTAGGGAAGTACCAAACTCCACTTTCTAACTTTTTATTTTTATGCTCATATTATGTACATTAGGGACAATTTACTATTTAAAGTGTAAGGAAGAGGTTAATAATTTTCTTAAGTTTATTATAATCTTTGTTATATTAACAGATATTCTAAATTAGTTGAAATCTATCCATAAATACTTTATTTCATTATTGATAATTAATTTGAATTAGTATGCAAAAGGATGATAGTTATAATAAACTTTGCTTTTATAAGTCATATTGTTAGTAATCATTGAAATAATCAATTTGAATGAAAATTGCATATTATTTACACATATAAGGCCATCTCTTTTGTGAGCTTTTGAGCTTAAGAGCAATTTTCAAAAATTTTAAATATCTTTTATTCTTTTATATGTGTTTTCATACATAGTTGAACAATTCTGGAACTTGCTTTTATTATGTATATTGAGACTGTAATTTGTTAAATTAAAAAGCATTGAAGTGATAAAGACATTTAGATTCAACAATTGCTTAAGTCTATTTCTTGGAAAATTACCATACCTTATTTTATCCCTTAAAAGTAACTAATTGTGAGCCTTAGCCTTTTACATTTATTATAAACCAATTATTAACCTTTATCCTATCTTTTCTTAAAGCCTTTTTATTGTTTTGAACCTTGAAAGTTATTTACATTACGTGATTGTTTGAAACTTGAAAATTTGAAAGCTTCAATATTTCTTTAATTGTGGTACATAATGAATGCTCTTAAATATCGA
Organism: Erythroxylum pedicellare; assembly: GCA_027563575.1. Classification (NCBI taxonomy): domain Eukaryota; kingdom Viridiplantae; phylum Streptophyta; class Magnoliopsida; order Malpighiales; family Erythroxylaceae; genus Erythroxylum; species Erythroxylum pedicellare. The sequence continues at coordinate 10,692,040 of JAOQMP010000007.1, forward strand.
TTAAAATTTTTTTGAGCATAAAAAAGGAAAAAAAGTATAGTACCAATGGATTTATAATGAAAGGACCTATGTATACTGTGAACAGGTTTCTTTTAATGTTTCCTTTGTAAATTTCCTTCAATTTTATCACATTTTTTAATTACCCCAATCATACCTTACCTAAGCCCCATTACAACTTTATAAAGATCTTTTGATTTTGTTTCTAGTTTACTTATAATTGGTGGAGATGTGATAATATTGTAAGCTTATGGTTAAGAGTTTTTCTATGCATCGATTGGAGAGTTCTCATACTTTTCACCTTAAACACTTAAGTGCATTAAGTGAAACCTTGGTGAGGGCGTAAAGATTTATGTTTTTTATTTTGAAAAGATTATTGATTTGATTATTATTAATATTGACTTATGACGATAGTTTTAGGATAACCTGATTCTACTTGTATGTTAATTTGATTAATATGACATAATGATTTAGAGTATGGATGGACAGGTTGGGAATAGTAAAGGATGGACGTAATAAAGTTGATAATTTAGATTATGATTTACTTGAGGACAAGCAAAAGCTTAAGTGTGGGGATGCTTGATAAATGCATATTTGACTATAATATACACCCATATGTAATATGTTTTGCTTGATATTTCATAGTTTTGTTATATATTTGGTACATAATTGACTCTAAGTGCATTTGCAGGTTATATTGCCTTCATAGACCAAAAAGAGAAGAATTCTGATGAAAACATGGTATAAAACAAAGATATGAAGCAACTAAGGACCTATAAAACCATATATAATGACTGTGTAAATCTCTATAAATATGTGAAGATTTAAGAATTTGAGTTCTAATTATATGGAGTTACACGCTGATGTATCTTGATATATACAATCTTATCTATTGCTTGTGTTAGTCTATATGCCCATATGAAATTGCAATTTTAGGTGTTTTTGAATATACATAGTCTCCTGCAATCTCGTGTAAGTGATCATATATATCTCAAAAACCCTAAATTTTACTATAAAAGTATATTAGTGGAGAGAAATAAGGGGGAGTCGAACTATTAAGCATTTTTAGGATGTAAGCAACATTCAAAGGTGATGATTTTGATTAGGGATGAAGAATACACGAAGAAAACATTAAGAGATTCATTAGATAACAACATCAAATCCATACTTGTAAAAAGATTCAATAAAAGAGAAAGGGAAATTTATAATTATGATCTCTGTGTTTTAGTGTCTTAGTGTAATGAACACTAATTTGTGATAACAATACGTTTTGATTTCTTATTCAATGAAATTATATTGATTAATTTATTACGATTCAATTATGTGTTTTATTCTTGTTTTAATATATCCAGAATATTAATGCATGATTTGATTTCATATGATTGAGATTGAGAAATCTTCTTGTATAAATAGATCTATCATAATTAGAAGGAACGTGTAAACCTAGAGATAGGGTGACATAACGCTTCTAGATTATGGTCAAACCTAACAGTAGAATTCATAAATTAATAATGCAATCCTAAGGGTCTTAATAAGAAATATTTTTGTTAATCACCTGATGGTTTAGTTTCACTCAATTTTCAAGTAAATTTCATATTTTTCCACTTTCCTTCTATTTTTACACAACTAAACTCTAGAAATAGTGATTGTTTCAATATTACTCAAATTTTCTTAGGTGCTAAGAGCAATTTGTCCTACATTTGTCCTTGTATTTTTGGTGTTTATTTTGTAGATATTCATATAGAATATGACACCTAGAGTAAAGCAACTCACATAAAGGTCCGACCCCAAAGGAAAAGCAAAGGTTGATAGTAGTGGAGCATGAGATTTGGCTACAGATTTTGGAGCCCTGTTCTCAATCTTCTCACAAGAAGTACATGAGAAATTCCAAAAATTTTGCACTAAATTTGACGTTGCATCTTGTCATTTTGATTTCCAAATTGTAGACGAATTAGGCTTAAAGATAAAGTGGAATCTTTGTGTAGCATAATCAATTAGGAAATTTTTATTCATTTTGATTTTGCTATTTATGGAAAACTTTCACTCTAATTATATACTACCCCTAGTTATAAGCCAAAGAAGGTAGACAATTTTTGGTTTAAACTAAAATAGGAACCATGCAACGTAGATCATAATGTTATGGAGGATATATTTGGATTCCCTAGTAATAAAATAGTATAATCCCATAAAAATTTTCAAGAAAGCAAATATTAGAAGAAATTAATGGGGTAAGAAGTGTTTAAACCTTACAATGCATTAAATAATTTAATTAGGAATCCATAACACTTATTGCTACATAAATTCATGTGGCACACCATTTTTGTGAAGAGTCAAAGCAATAAATTTTTTTAAAAGGATTTGTTTTTCCTTTGCGTATGGACAACAAAATTAACGCATTCACTTCTAAGCATATATGATAAGTGTAAATTGCATCATGTTTTGGGGCATAGTTGGATATATGTTTAGTCGTTAATTCGATCGTTTAGTATATGTTTAGGTTAGAATTGTGATAGTTTGTTAATTATTTGTGTTTTAAGTGTTTTAAGGGTTAGTATAAGCTTTTGAGCTTAAATATTATGTTTTTGAGGTACATTAATGTGTTTGCTAGTGTTTCAAGGTCAATATCGAAGAATAGAGGAGTTTTGGAAGACAGTTAGGTCAAAACAACAGATTGTGGCCTATCAGGCCATGATAGTGATAGAAGCTCCATGCCATGATCATGACAAAAGGCTCAAATGTGAGCCATGATCATGTCTGTGTTGGGTAGACACGCAGACACTTATGAACTTTATGTTTCAAGGGACTTTTTAGACCTTTCGGACCCCAAAAAGCCCTAGGGCTACCCAAAACATAAGAGACTATTTAAAGAAAAATAAGATAATAAAGAAATAAGCTTTTTCATGCAGCCACTTTTGGAAACCCTAAGAGAGAAAGAGAAAGAGGAAGAGAAAGAAAGGAGAATGAGGAAGAATAATAGGTCTCAACGTGCTTTCCAGATCAAGAGGTTTCTCGACGCTGTTGCCTTCCTAGATCGTCTGTTATAAGTTTCTATTTCCTTTTCATTTAAATTTTATTCATGTATAAAGTTGGGATTGTTTGTATGATGATAGATGATAGAATGTTGATGATGTTCTAGCTGTTCTTTAGGATTTTATTTTGATTTAATAATAATTTAGTTGATTGTGTTTATTGGATGAATGTCGTGATTTGATTGCGTTCTTGCATAATTCGGTAATAAACTGAGAGGGTGAACTGAATGAAAAATGATTAAATTGGATTAATGAGAGTTATGGGATTTAATAGAAACTTTGATAAATCATATTAGTAATTGTATAGAGAGAGATCTCGTGTGATATTTTCAGATCTAATTATAAATAATTTGTGAATTGAAAGATTACAAATTTCATATTTTAATTAGGGTTTATAAATTAGGGTTTAACTTGAGAGAGTGTAATCAGCCCTAGGATCATCTATAAGCGACACCCCATTAACACATAATCAGCTAGGTTAGCATTAATGATAGGTAAAACTCCTTTCTTATAACTTGGTAAATTCTTTGGTTGATTTCCATTGTGCGTGCTTGTTGTTCAATTGCTAATTTCTTCATGTTTAACTTTTGGTTAAATTAGTTGAATTCAATTCTCGTATTTACTTCCCATTGCATTGTTTATTTTTTGTCATGTCTTTTCAACCTTAGTTTTTTAGGATTAGATTAATCCCCCTCCTCTTGGGATCAACATCTCTTATACTATAGTCACGACCAGTGTCCTTGTGGTATTTGAGGATTTATAAATTTTAAAGCTTAAATAATACGATCATCATCTTCCACATAATAGTTAGTTTAGTCACTAAAAAAAGTAGATATTTATGTATGGGATTTTTAGTAACTGCATTGGCTAAATATCATGATATTGTTGTTAATGGACTAGCATCTGTTCCTCCTGAGTTTTTCAATAATACACACTTAAAGAGGGCAAAAATCCTAGAGTCCTATAGTACTTGATCTGATGTTAAGCATAGGAGAGGATAAGTGGCATCAAGTTTAGCCCTACAACAACATCATCATGAGGAAACATTGAGTGAAAGATTTGAACAAGAATAACAAGGCTGAAAAAAGGTGCTTAATAAAATCATAGAAAACAAAAAGAAGTTGGAGGGAAAAACGGACACCATGGAAATGCATTTGAAGCAGGTATTTGACAACAATACTACTAAATGAAGAAATTTTTAGAAGTATTTTGTGATGCAAGGCATCAAAGTTCCTTCTCTAACATCATCACCATCACGGTCCCCATAAGTAATCTTGAGCTTTTTTATTTTTTTTATTTTTGATGTTATGTTACTTATTTGTGTGTTTTAGTTATGCATGATTTCCATGTTGAGGACAATATGTTGTTCAAATATGGAGACATATATATAGTTGCATTATCAATTATATACGACTTTGCATTTGCATTGTGTTGATTTTTAATTGTGTTAGCATTGTATGAAAATTTTATTTTTATTGCATGCTGCTGTTTCATTTTATGTATTTGTATCAATGTGTTAATGACATGGAATTGAAAGGAAATTCTTAATTACGAGCACAATCATTTAAATTGTTAAGAAACATTAGCTTCTGAAGTTTGTGTTCTGAATGATTTTTTAAGAGAATGTGTATGTTGATTACAATGTTGTACCTATTTTTTAACTTTATGTCACTCGTTTGGATGCACTTATGAGTGAATGAATTTAACTTTATAGGAATCATTAGTAGCTTTTTATGAAAATGGATTGACAAGGAAGAAATGACGTAGGTTATAGTACTAAATTTTTTTGAATAAATGTGTTAAATAAATTTCCTATTTTGCTAGCCCTTTTTTAAAAATTGGGGAGAATAGAGTTGGTAGCCAATTGTTAATTATGATATAGCCGAATAATTGAGGGACATTCATAACAAAATATTTGCCTTTATGCCAAAAGGCTATAATGACACCAACCAAGCTTGAAAAGATGTAACCTAGTTGAGTAACTAGAGGACATTCATGGCAAGATGTTTCCTTTGCATCAAAGGGCTAGGTGATCATTAAATAAAATATAAAAATATGATGTTTTAAAATAAAAGAGAAATTTGTTGATCTCTTTATGAAGAGTTAAAATTTCCATAAGTGGGTACAAGTGATGACCTATCTTATAAATTGGTAAATAAGAATTAATGCATGCTTATAAATACCATTGATATATGAACAAGGTGTCAATATTTTGGTTAATATGTATATTGAAATCAAAACACTTGAATATAAATGGAACAAGATAGTGTTTTGGATCTTTTTAAGTGATTGATGTTTATAGGTAAGTTAATTTCATTAGATTTGATGCTATTGTGCCATTGTTACATTGTTGCATGATTGTTTGATTTTTGCTTTAATTTTTTTTATTTTGTGATTTTAGTTTTGCTTAGGGAAAAGCAAAGTTTTAAGTTTAGGGAAGTTGATAGGTATGATTTATAGTGTGATTTTTAGGTTGTAGAATTTGTTATTAGGTGTTTCCTTAAGTCATAATCAAAAGTTTAGAACTTAGATTTATGTATTTTTAGCATTTTTATGTGTTTTAATTTGATTAGGGACAGAACTTAATCTTAATGCATGTTTTAGGGGATATTTAATGTGTTTAGTTCATGAGTTGAGATAGGGAACTTCAAGAAAAGCTAAAAAAGAAGTTGGAGAAAGAGATGGGTCACAATCGTTCAAGAAGAAGCTGGAGAAGCTAGAAGCCCTCTATCACGATCATGAAAGGTGTGCTTGATCATAACAAATCATGCAAGAAGAAGCTAGTGCATGATCGTGCATATGCGCGATAATTAAAGAGAGTTTTTCCAAGTTGTGAGATTTTTGTATTTTTGATGATTTAGGCATTTTTGTAACAAAAACAAGTGTGGAAACCTAGAAAGAGCCTTATATGGATTAATAAGTAAAAAATAAAAAAGAAAACAAAGAGAGGCGGCTAGAATATCAAATAAAAAGATCAATGAGGTAAAATTCTAAAAGAACAAAGCTATATAATTTTCCAACTCAAAGGCAAGAAGAAGTAAACATCCAGAATTCAAACTTCTATTATTTTCTTTTCTTTCGTCGTTACTGAATGATGATTGTAATCAATTTAGGATATATTTTGGCTTTAGATTTCTAAATTTATTTTAGAAATTACTTTTGAATTGTTTTGTTAAACTTCTATGTTCTTAATTTAATAGAGTTCTACTTATGGTGTTTATTATTTTATATTTGATTTGAACTGAGTGATTAGGTGGAATTATTTGTGATGTGTTACGTAGAAAGAGCTGTACTATAATAGACCTATAAACATCAGAATAATAGGAAATTGAAAAGAGATCTTAATTTTCTATTAGTTACCTATAGGGTTGCTTTAATTTCAATTGGATAGTTAGGAAGAGTTTTGAGATATTAAGAGATTTCTATTCAATTATTCTCTATTTTAGTTAGAATAACTTGGTTAGATCTTGAGAGAGGGTAATCATAAATATTAAATATATAGGGTAAAGTATTATTAAATTAAGAAAATAAAGTGAAAACAAAATAAGGATAGAAGTAATTCCCAAGTTGTCATCATTAATTAATAAACAAGTTCACTATTGCTTGTTAAAGATTCAGTTATTAGTTTTCTTTAGTTTAGTTTATTTTCTAGTTACATTATCATATTGTTTACCTTAATAAGGTGTTACAAAAAAAATTATTAGGTGTCTAGAACCATCCTTTTGGGAATGATACAATTTATACTATAAGGATACAACTCGTATACTTATGGTAATATTGTGTCTAGTTTTTATTGCTTTTAATTACTTCATATCTTGATTTTAGTTACAAATTCTTGTGAGTTGATCCAAATGAGAGATAAATTGAATGAACTATTGCATGCATGTTGATTGGATTAATTTGAGAACTTTGCATGAAAAATAAAAATTCACATCACTTTGCATGAAAGGAAAAAAAAAAGAGATGAATATAATAATAACGATGTCACCACCGTGTTGTGTATAAGGTGGTGACAAATGTGTCTTTAGTCACCATCGTGCAAGCATATGCATGAGGTCACCAGGCTTCACGGAGTTGACAAACATAATCACCCTTCTGCACTCTTTTAATCTGTTGTTTTATTACGTGGCAACTGTAGGTTAAAGTATTCTTCATTCTTCATTTTATACAGACAGACACATTTAGGAAGAGAGGGATAAAAAGAAAGAAGGGAAAATGAAAAGAGAAATAGAGAGAGTAGGTGAAAAAGAAGAGAAATAGAGGTTAAGGTAGTGGGAGCATTCATTTGTATTAGTGAACATCAACCAGAAGCAGAAGGCGAAAGCTAATAGAGAAGGATCGAGAGTTGCAGGAGACCATCGTGACTCATTCATATGACAACCTTTGTTTGCTTACTTTATTCCTTATTTGTTGCATTGTTCTTTGTTGTTTACTAGATTTCTTATTTTGTTAGCTTAATTGAATCCATACTCAGTAGCTTTTAACCATTTATCTAGGTTATTTACTCAGTTTACTGCTTAAATACTTCACTTATATCAATAAAGATAAGGTTGAATTATTTAATGATGATGAATCTAGTGACATTTGTGATGGGCTGATCACTTTTCTTGAGAATTAATGTAGCTATTTTAGTCAACTATGTATGATTGAGTTATAGTTTTATTGTCTTATTGTTGTGGTTTCTGAGCTGAATGGATGTAATAGCATGACCAAACTTTGCATCATTTTAGTAATAAACGAAGGACTGAGAGGGAAGTTTAATGGAACTAAAAACTATAGATGCTTAGATTATGAATTAGAAATATGTTAACTTAAGTGGTAATTAGTAATCGAGTTTCCATAATTAATTTGGATAATTACTTATCAAATGAGAAAGCTAGATTTAGTCTATTATTTGAGTTGATTTTAGAATCCAACTATTAGGAAGACAATTATCCAATCGTTTCCCTTTAGTCATGCATAGGAGATTAAATTAATGAAATTAATTCTCAAGAGTCTTCCATTTCGATTAATCTATTCGTCTTTACTTCCGGTTGAATGGTTTACTTTTCAAACTAATTTGTGATTTTCTTTTAAAGCTTCACTTAACTAATCGGGAATACAATGTTTAGGATTGCATTTGTTTTTATTTTTCGTTCAAGATTATTTAAGTTAACCAATTTCACCTCTATGGGAGACGACCTTGGGTAATCACTACAACAACCTCGTATACTTACAAGTTGGATGGCCTATATAACTTTTAGAACGTTTTAGGCACAACAATGAACAAGTTCGTTGAATCGACCCAATGTGAGAAACCAATTTGGAACAATTTTTTAGAAAATAAATCCATTTGTAACATTACTTGTATGTTTATGGGAATTATAGGTGAACCTTTGACTTGAGGTCTCCAAAGTATCTTTTATAGGGATTGCTATATTTTAATACTACTTATCACCTATTTTAGTCAAAGATATTCAATAGATAGTTATTGAATATAATATGAACTATATAAAGGTAGTTGAGTGATCAATATAGGATTCATCACCCTAAAGTGATTTGGGAGAATGTTCCATTGTTCTCTATTAGTATTGATTTATAGGTGGAATTGTATTTTGAACTATTAGTATTAATTTATAGGTGGAATTGTATTTTGAATATAGTTTTAGTTAAATCAATTAATAATGATAGAGAACCAATATGATTGGACTCAAATAGAGTAGACATTAATTCAATGCTCTATGTATAATGAAAACAATGCGTGATGAAATGATTGAATTATATGAAAAAATCATGTAAGAAAAGGTTAGTCAAAACCATTTGACATTCTTAAATATTTAGGTGTTGATGATGTTTTGCTAGATGTCAATCTTGATTTATGGATATAAATTGTCTAATTAGAGAATCAAAGATAAATAAGTTTAATTGATCTAATCCTAATTATAATTTAGGGTTATAATTTATATCCATTGCCAACATATTTGAGAAACTAATAGGCACATATAAAGAATGATTTAAAGAGAGAAAAGGTCTTTTATAAGTTGGACTTTATTGTAAAGTTTTAGAAAATTTATGATTAAATATGATATATTTAATAAATAAGGATCAGTATGAGAAATTGGATCTTATTTGGGCATAATTAACACTTAATTAGAATAATAATCATCTATTATTCTAATTAAAGTTTAATTAAAATATAATTTTATTTCCATTCAATTATTAAAATATCTAAAACCTATTATAAATAAGCTTAGACTCCAAGGGAGTTATAACTTCTTACTTAGCCCTCTTTGCAATAGTTGCAGAGTTCTCTCAATGTTTTCCATAGATATCATTAGAAGTCGGATCAATTATATAGACTACAGAGGTTAAGATGAGCCAATTTAAGAAATGGTTCAAGGGACATGACAAGAAAAGAATCAAGTTTCATAACAAGCACTATGGTAAAAAGTGCTTTATGCAATGAAATGTTTGCAACAGTTTAAAAATGTGTTGTTAAAAATTTATATAATGCAATAGTTTTTAAAGTGTTGCCTTTAATAATATTAAAAAGCAATAAAAATAATAATTTGTTGCTACTTATAAGAAATGGCAACAAAATTGAAAAAAGGTAGCAGTAAAATTTTATATATGCAACATTTGGAATTGTTGCTATAGTTCTATATTATATTATGTCATAAATGTGAAAACTAATTAACATCACTTTACACACATATGTTTTTCAAATGGAAAAAATAAACAAAATGAGAGTTTCAATGAGGCAGTGACCCACCAAGTTGATGAACTCACAACCTAGGCTAAATCATCACCATCTCTAGTTTCCTTGCAATATTTACTCCAATTTTTCTAGTAACCGGTCGTCATCCATAGGTGTTAGTCTTGCCTTTGATCTTCCTATTAACAAAGTGATAAACTCTTGAACTCAAATTGGATGAAGCACAAATCACAAATCTAGGATCCAAGGAACATTCAATATTGTGCAAGAATGACAAAGACAACTCAGAAGGTATTTCCACCACACCCATATAATTTAGGAAGGATTGTGGGTGATAAGGAATGGGATTGATCTTCACAAGCACTTGCTTGAACGAAAACCAAGTCTTTAAAGAACACCAAGGAAGGATTTTTCTAAAGTAATGGAAAAGAACACTCAATTTGTTTTATGAATATTGAATTAATAAAGTCTCCTTCAATACACGAAATAAAGAGTATTTATACAAATGCTAATGCCATGGACGAATTTTATAAGGGTAGGAATTGGGCTTTGGCCCATTTTAGTCTAAAAGAACAAACTTCCTAACAAATAAGTTTAAAAACAAGCTAATTAGGCCCAAACAAACCAAAAAACGTAACTAGGATTATTTAAGGCTATAATCCACTTATTTAAGTTCTAAATAGCATAGCTAAAAGTTCTAAATAAATAAAATAAGAAGTACAAGCAATTGGCCTAAAGATGCTCAAAACAGCCTAATTGTAACAAATAAGTTGTTTCAAGTTATGCATCAGGTCCAACTTTCTTCAACAAGTCCAATACATTGCTAATCATCATTATAAACCTTAGTGACGTGTTCCCAAGTGTTTTAGCTTCTTCTCTGACATATAGATCCACCATTAGATTGTTAAGAATCTCTTTAGCACGCTTAGCCTGCAACCATGTCATTGAACCTCCAAGATTCTCCAATGGATGTTTTTCCCTAATATCACTTTGTTAAGCTTATTCAAATATTTCTCCTTATTGCCCAAGCTCTTCAACACATCCACGTCCCAATCTTTCTGTCTTGCCTAAAGCCATTTGTGATGCTTGATCTCTATAATTCCCCCTCTCATCAAAAGGATTTGTCCTTAAATCAGCTTCTTCATCTGTAAAATCAAAAGGAGATAAATTAGCAACATTGAAAGTAGTATGAACACTGTATTCACCTCGCAAATCAATCTTGTCTGCATTCTCATTAATCCTTTCCACTATTTGGAATGGTCCATCTCCACACGGCTGCAACTTAGATTCCGTTTTCTTGGAAACCTTTTGTGATAGCTCGTTTCTATACTCAAGTATTAGGCTAGCTACATAAGTCATATTCGATGAGAATATATGAAGTGCATTACATCTGTATGCATTATATTTGCATACATACATGAACTATGATTCAAAGACATTGTAAAAATAATATATGCACTCATTTGACATATCTCGAGGTATGAAAGATTTTAAATGATTATGATGTAATTGTGTGTTGATTATGTCTTGAATTTTATTTTGGAGGGATTATAATTAGTGAATTGGGAATTTATTGTTATAATTGAGTGGTCAATAAAGTGATATGTGCATCTAGTCTAAGAAAAATGTTAAAGGAAAAGATAAAATGATATATGGGAATATAGGTTAAATGAGCCTATGAAATGGTGATATGTGGCATTATTAATAAAGTGACAAATGGATTGAATAAATGAGTGACAAATAGTGGTATAGTTGCATGACATATAGCCTAGTGATTAACTGACAAATAGACTAGTTATGGATTGAAAATTGGTAATGTAAGAGTTATAGGCGTGAAAGGGTGACTCTCTTGTCACACCCATGACATCCTTGTCATAGGCATGACTCTCTTGTCACGATTATGAAAAGAGAGGGTTAGGTAATGTATGTGAGTCTCTTATTATGCCCGTGACAAGTGAGAGTCATAGGCGTGACTCTCTTGTCACACCCATGACACTCCTTGTTATGGGCGTGACACCCAGTCTTTGCCCAATTTTTTTGGTTTTCCTATAACATTCACAAATATTCCAAGATCCTCAATTAATTCAAATTTAGATTAAAACAAAAGAATTTGTAACCAAAATCAAAATATAAAGGCCTACATTATCAATAAAAATTAGTCACAACATGAAACCTCTAATTATTTTACTAATTTGACGAATAAACCCACATCATTCCACAAAATTCCTACTTAAGGAGATAATGCAGGGTTGTATCTTATCACATAAAATTGAATTGTTGTGCAAATTAGTGAGTATCTGAGAAATTAAAGATAATTTGGGATATCTCCATCCTAATAAGCTCCAGGCACTGATGGATTCAATGTCAACTTCTTTCTCAAAACTTGGCCTCTTATAAGAAACTTTGTATTTGAAGTTGTTCTAAAGTTCTTCAATAAGGGTTCCTTACCTGCAAAAATTAGCAAGGCATTCATTGCTCTTGTTCCTAAAAGTAGAGAGTTAATCAATTCTCACATTTTCACCCTATCACATGTTGCAACTCCATCTACAAGATAATTTTAAAAATTATTACCCATAAAGTGAGAGGAATACTTCCTAATCACATAAGGTGCTTATATTCCTAGTAAAGTAATAGGTGTCTATAATTTGATTATTCCAGAGCTAACTAAAGCTTATTCCAATAAGAGAGGCAATTCTAATTGTTACATCAAAATTAACCTTAAAAAGGCATATGAAATTGTTAACTGGGAGTTTATAATCAATATTCTAGCAGTTATGGAGTTTCCAGCTTCTTTTATTTAATGGATCAAGCAATGTATCATGTCTCCTTCATATAACTTTATTGTTAATGGCCAACCTACTAAGTTCTTTAAAAGTTGCTAGGGAATTTGCCAAAGTGATCCCATATCTCCTTACCTCTTTACACTTGTCATGGAAGTTTTCAACAAATTACTCCAAAGAATCGTTGAAAGAGCCAAGGGATTCAAATATCACTATAAATGTAGAAATTTTCATATCACTAATCTAAGTTTTGTTAATAACCTTAACTTACTCTTTAAAGTTGATTTTATTGCTATCTCAACTCTTATGAAAGATCCAATGGTCTTTAATAGAATGTTTGGTTTATAAGTGAATAACTCTAAAAGTAGTTTTTCACTCTCCAAGAGTGCTATAAACTAGAGTTCATTGTTGATTGTACCTTATCATTCCAATTACTTCTTATAGAGTAAGCAACAGATATTTCGACAGTCTTTTTGATAAAATCAACATAAGAATTTTTTCTTGAAGCTCTAACCAACTGTCCATAACTAAAAGAGCTTAACTTATTGTCTTTATACTAAACTTTATCAATGTATACTGGGCTGTTCATTTAGTTTTACCAGTCAACATTATTAAATCTATTGATAAGTTCCTCAATAAGTTTCTTTAGTCTAGCAGCATTGAAAGTTACAATAGGATATATATGAAATGGAATGAAGTTTTCATCCCCAAAAACCAAGGGGGTCTTGGTATATGCTCTCTGAAAGCCATGAACACTATCATGTTGATGAAAGATGGAAGAGACTCATATCTGACAAGTAATCAATCTTGTGAAAATGGATACATTATTATTTCATTAAAAATAGGAGTAAATGGAGTCTATAAGTGAAGCAATATCCCTCTTCTACTTTGAAATCAATTCTCAAGATGAGAGTAATATTTAGACCTAACTTTATTGCACTAATAGGACATGGAGAATCTATCAATTTTTCACAAGAAATTTTGTTATTTGTGGGTCCTTTGGATCATATGATTGAAGCCTCACCTCTTAGTTATATGATTCATCAGAAAGCAATAGTAGCAGTACCTCTAATGAATAACAATATCTTCAAATAGGTCCCCGTTACCAGCTGCCTAAAAATGAGATTATTGAAACCACAATCAACATAAAAGAAGACAAATTCATTTATAAACACACTTCTAATGGAATTTTTACTAACCAATCATTTATAAAGGTTCTACTCTATAATTTAGTAATCATACCATGGATCAAGGTGGTGTGATTTAATCATCTTCATCCATAAGCTTCCATCACTTTATGGCCTGCCATGAAAAACAAGCTGCAAATTGTTAATAAAATTACCAAGTTTTTAAATCTTACCAACTAGTGTTCACTATACAGAAGAGCTTAAGAAAGTACAGATCACTTATTACTCAAATACAGGTTTACCTGTGACATTTGGAAAGTAATACTAAGCAGATGCTTAATTACTGATACTCCAAATGACTTGAACAACATCAAAACTTGGTGCTTAACAATCAGCCATCCCAAAGATGTCAAATGGTGTTTCTATATATCCTTATCTTCCCTGGTTATAGTCATAAGGGATGAGAGAAACAATTGCATTTTCTAGGACAAATGCCTCTTCAATGAACAATTTTATAATCAATACATATACTTCATGATATTTCAAATTAGCATTCATAAGCATAGAGTCTAGGAAGAACAATATCTTCTATCCAATTGGAATGTAGAACTTTCATATTTAATTTTACAAAAAGATTTAATCGCCTCTAACTGCTATTGCTCTTTTATGCTTGTAATGGAACTTACTTACCTAGTATACTTTTTGTGGCTTAAATTAAATTTTCTTTTCTAAAAAAATACTATCAAATTTATAAAAACCAATATATAATACTACATAGAACTCCTAATATGAATGCCATTATTGTTCTATGAATAAGTTATCTGAAATTGCTATATGAAAATTAAGATTTGATTAAATGTCAACTTTTATAAATCATTATTAAATGCTAACTTTTATAAATCATAAGCATAAATTCTTCAATAAAATAAATAAAATCAATCCATGCAAAACAATACTAGGGTTCTTGTATAGACATCAATAAAGTTAGTTATGCATCATCCTTGAAATAATATTCATAAATAAAAACATTGTAGAAATCATAAGAGAGGTTTTCTTTGATGTAATTCTCAATCTTTTGGTGTTTTCTACGTTATTAGAATGATCCCATATTTCTTTTCTAGTTAATTATGAATAGGAGTCTTATCTTAGGATTTCTCTCTCTTAAGCTAGTAAATGCCTAGCTAAAAGCTCTCTAAACTAAGAGCCTAACTTAAAAGCTAGAGCCTAACTTAAAAGCTAGGGTTCACAATCTTATATAGTGTAAGCACTGCAACTTTAATCATACATTCAAAAAATAATATAGGCTCTAACATATATGTGTTTAAAATTGAGCCAAACACTGTAACTTTATTTCCAATTTACATAGGCTCTAACATGCTCATGTATTAGACTATTTCTTTTAACGCTGGTTCTAAACAAGAACACGCATGAGACCGTGTTTAATCTTCTCTCCTACTTTCCATGTTCCAAGAGGGATATAGGCTATAGCATGCTTATTTCTAAGATCATGTTTAGGCAAAGGTAAATCTTCCTTTTAATTTAATGTACATGTCTTCTTAATTTTTAAACAAAATGACTCCCAATGTAACTTTTTTTTGAAATTACCAACCAGCACAAATAAAACTAATTAAATATCAAATCACGGTAATTTATATAAAAGATATAGTAAAATACTAAAAATTTCCATAAAAGTATATGTACGCAATCCATACATCATATAATATATGATGAGTCTTTATTCACTAATGTGAGCGAGAGAAAAATGGTTCGATTTACATGGTTATGCAATTGTTACAGTTGGAGAAAATTTTTGAAGTCATTTATAAAGGCTCCTCTTAACTTTAAACAAGATCTACAAAGTGTTACTTTTCACCCAAGGGAAAAACAAGATGATTATAAGAGTTCCTCTTTGCTCTTAGTAATAAAGATATCATTTGGAGGATTCCTCTTCACCCATTGGAAGAAGATGATAGTGAATTCTTCAATGGAGCTTAGGGAGTGGACATAGGTCAATGGTTCTTTAGTCAAACCATTACAAATTAATTTATCTCTTTTTCTACTCTTTGCAATTATTAGTATGATTATTTTAGGGTTGTCATATATGAATTTGTTTCATAATCATTCATTAGAGTACGCAATTCATTCATTAGTTTTCAAATAATGCAAAAAGTAATTATATATAAATCACCTCCTCTTATGTGCCATCCAAAGACCAACACAATTCACTTGTCACTCTTTCTTAGGTATGACTTGATCACCTTACTAGCAATCAAATTGTTCTTTCTAATGTTGTTAATGGCATTAACAAAAATTTTCTATTGCATGTTTATCATAATAAATTAACTAAAAGATAAGTACTTAGTGAAGCTTTCAACAATTATAATGTTACATGGAATCATTTTCATAATATTGTGATTAGATATAAAGCATGGAATTAGTGTTTACTATTGGACCCTATTTTGGGAGCCCAACTCTGGATTCATCAAATGTGAGCACATTACCCTGTAAGGTTATTTCAATGAAATCTCATTAGCCATCATCAATTTATATTCATTCTTATACCATCCCAAAAGTTCCTTATTTGATCAATTGATATACGACAATCCATTCTTATGATTATGTCCTCAACATATTATACCTATTCTGGGACAATTAGCATAACTTTCAC
>JAOQMP010000007.1:10716000-10734107 GCA_027563575.1 Erythroxylum pedicellare
TTTTCGTGCCTATACGAGATATGATATAGATCATATGTATTTCTAGTCTATTCTTATGAATATTTGATAATGAATTTATATTTAGCTTTAATATAATGTTCAAAGCAAAAAAAGAGTTAGATTGTTATGTAAAAGTAGTTAATCCTATTTTATACAAATAGTTTGTATGTATTGGATCAAAGGAGACTTATATTTAACATAAGTGGGAAGAATTAAAAAGGTTTGATCATCGAGACTATCTTTTTATTCCATATTGGTTAAATCAACATAAAGACAATCATAAAGTTCTATACAAGGATATATGTATCCTTTGATTATGAATTGTATGAAATTTGTGAAAATTTTCAAGTTGAATAATAACTAAATCAACCTTTAGTGGAAGGATGATGATGGTATTGAATACTTAAATCTATGCATATGATGTATTAAATGGAATAACAATTTATAAAAGAATAATACTTATATTAATTATATTACTAATGACTGTATGTGATATAGCTATATATATTAAATGAAATGTTGATTTAAAAATTTGAGAAGTTCAAATTATTTAAATCTAAGTAGAAATTAAGAGTTAAGAATGCTGAAGCACTTTGATGAGATTGTTATGGTGAGTTTTAAATTTTCGGTTATATATAGGGAATGGGATTCTCTAGTGAATACCCTAACGATAAAATTCTATAAGAGTATGGATTTATGTAAGGAGGAAAGTACAATATGAGATATTGAACAATACAATAGTATTTTTTTTTTAGTTATGCCTAATACAATGAATTACCTTTAATATTTCCAATTGAATCAATTAGCAAGATTTCCTATCAGATATGAAATGCTAAGTTTTTAAAATAGTTAAAGTTAATGATTTAAGGATGTGATGATTGGTTGAAGCATACATTATCGATTAAGTTTGAAACTAAATTGGATAATAAAAGGTTATGAGATATCTAAAAGGTCAGATATAATTTTACAGGCTTTTTGAATGAATTTTTTGTTTCAATATATACTTAGTGAGAGTAAGATAAAATTTGAAAAATTCAAATCTCATGACAATACATCCAATTGGAACAATTGGCTTTATTAATATATTTGATACATAATTGAAAAGCTACGAGACATTAAAAGATTCACTTTTATAATTAATTCAAAAAGTTTGTTTTGAAGAATATTGTGAATTTATTATGTCTACAAGAAGGTTAGTAAGTGTATACTTATCCTCTTTAGTGGGAGTTTATAGAAACATATATCTCACAGAGAACAATAATTCTAATTTTTAATTGTTAAAAAACATAATTGTCCAAGAACAACTTTTATTAGCTATGAAAAGTTAACTTAATTCTAGAAATTAGAGCTATTGAGAAAGATTGAAAGTTTTTCACCTATTTTAAAGATTGAAAGTTTTTCACCTATTTTAAGTCTAAGTATATAGATAATGTCCTAAAGATGTATAGTATTTGAGATATTATGTACTTATAAAGCATCAAAGATATCCATTACTCTAAGTATGAGTTTATATTTAAGTTCAAGGAGATCAAGATATTTACTTAGAAGTAAATCTGCATTAAGGTTTACTTTTCTTAGCACAATATCATTTTAAGATTGAAAAGGTTCCAATATAATAATAATTGATAATTAAGTCATAATATATTTTTCAATTAGTGGAAATGATTAATTGGATTAATAAATTTTTTAATGAACTTTCATTGTTCAAGACAGTAATGTACATACAAAGTCATCTAAGTATTTTTCCCCGTTCACAAGCAAGCCAAGAGATGGTCGTATTCTATAGAAATGGAGATTTAACTTTGTGACCAAAAACCCAACTGCTTCAGTGATGAATTATTCAGCATCATGATCCCCTTGATCAACTTCCTTGCAACTAAGTCCCCTTTAGTGATCTTTAGGTGTGTAGGTAGTAGACATTCTAGCCCTGAATCTTTCTAGCAGTAAGATGTAATAGAGGTGAGAAGCATAATCCTTGAAGCATCGGGTAGGAGCTGTAGGAGGGGACCAGATTCTCTGGTCTACTTTTTGTGAACCAATTCTATGCTACTACATCTGGACCATCCATTTATGTAAGACTATGAACGGTCCAGATGTAGTGGCACAGAGTTGGTCCACAAAAAGTGGACCAGAGGATTTGATGCCCGCAGGAGGAATACCAGAAATTATAGGAGATAGAGATATGTTCCTGTGGGTCCCGCATTAAGTTGGTGTTGGTCCCACTTTTAGCTTAAGTATTGTGGCGATTGTACTTTGTTAATGGTGATGAATCAAACCGGAATTCCCTAAAATACCGACCCTAAAGAGGAAGTTGATGTGATAATACTGATATTACACACGCCAAATACAAATGGTGGTGTGGTGGTCTGATCCTGATAAGATAAGTTTTTAAGGTTTGAGTGAGGAAGTGCGAGCATGTCATGTACTGGTGTGCTTACCATAGTATCATCCCCTTCAAAGGTATGCAAGACCAACTCTCTTTCTTGTTCTGCTGTTGCTACTTCCTCTCCTACTGCTAATGAACACCAAGTGAGTTCTGTTTGTGAGAAGACCAATGCCTCTCACAATTTTAGCTATAGCAGAGCTTCTCCGTCTGTGAGATGGCCTCATCTTAAACTCACTGAAATTCGCCCTTCACCTTCTAACCGATTCACTGTTTCTTCGCCACCACTTACCCGTTTAGTAGAACAAGTATCCGATTCTGAGGAAAATGATGGGGACCAGATTGTCACCACTTCACAGTCTTTGGAGATGGATGATGAGACTCAAGAAAAGCTGGGGAGACCGAGCAGAACTAGGGTTAAGAAAGTGAGCAAACTTGCCCTCAAAAGGGCCAAAGATTGGAGAGAGAGGGTAAAATTCTTGACTGCTAAGATTTTAGAGTTGAAACCAGACCAGTTTGTAGCCAACGTGTTGGATGATAGGAAGGTGCAGATGACACCAACAGACTTTTGCTTTGTAGTGAAATGGGTTGGCCAGCAGAACTGGCAGCGTGCTTTGGAGGTCTATGAATGGTTAAATTTGCGCCATTGGTATTCCCCTAATGCTCGAATGCTTGCCACAATACTGGCTGTCCTGGGAAAGGCAAACCAGGAATCCCTAGCTGTGGAAATATTCACCAGGGCAGAGCCCTCGATTGGTATTACTGTGCAAGTGTACAACGCCATCATGGGCGTTTATGCAAGATCTGCTAGGTTCAATAAGGTTCAAGAACTGCTTGATTTGATGCGCCAGAAAGGATGTCAGCCAGACCTTGTTAGTTTCAATACTTTGATAAATGCTCGAATGAAGGTGGGTGCAATGACACCAAATTTGGCTGTTGAGCTTTTGAATGAGGTTAGGAGATCAGGGCTTACACCCGATATAATTACCTATAACACTCTTCTTAGTGCTTGTTCTCGAGAATCAAATTTGGATGAGGCCATGAAGGTTTTTGATGATATGGAGAGACATCATTGTCAACCTGATCTTTGGACTTACAATTCTATGATATCAGTTTTTGGAAGATGTGGTTTGTCAGGAAGGGCAGAACGGCTTTTTAATGAATTGGAGACCAAAGGATTTTTTCCAGATGCGGTGACATACAATTCATTGTTGTATGCATTTGCAAGAGTAGGTAATATTGATAAGGTGAAAGAAATATGTGAGGAAATGGTTAAAATGGGGTTTATCATGGATGAGATGACATATAACACTCTTATCCACATGTATGGAAAACAAGGTCATTATGATCTGGCATTGCAGCTTTATAGAGAAATGAATTCATCAGGTCGAAATCCTGATGCCATTACTTACACCGTTTTGATTGACTCGCTTGGGAAAGCAAATAAGATATCAGAAGCCACAAGGGTGATGTCAGAGATGTTGAATGCTGGAGTTAAGCCTACTTTGAGAACTTACAGTGCCTTGATATGTGGATATGCGAAGGCTGGGATGCGAGTGGAGGCAGAAGAAACTTTTAATTGCATGCTTAGGTCCGGAATTAGACCTGATCAGCTGGCATACTCTGTTATGTTGGATATATTTCTAAGATTTAATGTTACAAATAAAGCAATGATGCTATATAAAGAAATGATTCATGATGGTATCACTCCAGATCTTGCTCTATATGAGGTATTCCTCCGAACTCTTGAAAAGGAAAGTAAAGTGGAATATATTGAAAAGATAGTCAGAGATATGCAGGGAGTTTGTCGTATGAAACCACAAGCTATGTCTTCAATTCTTGTTAGTGCTGAATGTTATGACACAGCTGCTGAAATGCTGAGATTGGCTATGATTGACGGCAATGATCTAGATGGTGAGAATCTGTTGTCTATTTTAAGATCATATAGCTCTTCTGGTAGGCACTTTGAAGCATTTGAGTTGCTTGGGTTCTTGAAGAAGCATTCTTTCAAATCCAATCAATTGATAACAGAGGCTATAATTTTTATGCTTTGCCAGACTGAGCAGTTGGATGCTGCTCTAGAGGAATATGGTTGTAGCAGAGCATGCAGACCTTTTACAGGGAGTTGTATGATGTATGAATCCTTGATTCAGTGCTGTGAAGAAAATGAGCGCTTGGCTGAAGCTTCTCAAATATTTTCTGACATGAAATTCTATGGTGTTGAACCTAATGAATCTCTGTATGAGAGAATGGTGCTTTTGTACTGCAAGCTGGAGTTCCCTGAGATGGCCCAAAATATGATTGATGTGGCACTGAAGAAAGGCAAACAAATTGATAATATCTCCATCTATGTTCATGTGATTGAAGCCTATGGGAAATTAAAAATTTGGCAGAGAGCAGAGAGCATGGTGGGAAATCTTAGGCAAACATGTATCACTGTGGATCGTAGGGTCTGGAATGCCTTGATACAAGCTTATGCTGCAAGTGGTTGTTATGAGCGGGCCAGGGCTGTGCTTAATACAATGATGATAGATGGTCCTTCTCCAACCGTAGATTCCATTAATGGCCTTTTGCAAGCTTTAATAGTAGATGGCAGACTAAATGAGATGTATGTTGTTATTCTGGAATTGCAAGATATGGGTTTTAAGATAAGTAAAAGTTCTATTCTACTGACGCTTGATGCATTTGCAAAGGCAGAGAATATATTTGAAGTGCAGAAGATATACCATGGAGTGAAGGCTGCTGGTTATTATCCTACCATGCATCTTTACAGGACAATGATTGGTTTGTTATGCAGGGGAAATCGAGTAAGGGATGTTGAGGCCATGGTTTCTGAGATGGAAGAGGCAGGATTCAGGCCTGATCTTGCAATATGGAATTCTATGTTGAAGTTATATACTGGAATAGATGATTTTAGAAAGACAACTCATGTTTACCAGCGGATTAAGGAAGATGGACTTATACCAGATGATGATACTTACAATACATTGATTATGATGTACTGCAGAGATCGGAGACCAGAGGAAGGTTTATCACTCGTGCATGAAATGAGAAGGGTAGGGTTAGACCCTAAAGTGGATACCTACAAAAGTTTGATTTCAGCTTTTAGTAAGCTGCAGTTGTTTCAGCAAGCTGAGGAACTTTTTGAAGAGTTATTGTCAAAAGGGTATAAATTGGATCGTTCTTTTTATCACCTAATGATGAAAGTATCTAGAAATTCTGGAAATTATTCGAAAGCTGAACAGCTATTAAGAATGATGAAAGAAAGGGGGATAGTACCCAGTATTGCCACAATGCACTTGCTTATGACATCATATGGCTCCTCTGGAAATCCACAGGAGGCTGAAAAGGTGCTCAATAATTTGAAAGAAACAGATATGAGTCTCAGCACACTGTCATATTGTTCTGTCATTGATGCTTACCTCAAACTTGGAGATTACAACTTGGGAATTCAGAAACTTAATGAAATGAACAAAGAGGGCATTGAGACAGATCACAGAATATGGACATGTTTCATTAGAGCCTCAAGTTTATACAAATGAAGCAATTATCCTTTTAACAGCTCTACAAGAAACTGGTTTTGACCTTCCCATGAGGTATCAATTAAATAATAACAACAAATGAGACTATGATCTTATTTGGTACATTCCCATTATCATCTTCCTGAGGTCTTCTTTTGCAGGCTTGTGATGGAAAATTCTTCCTTATTTCCGAAGTGGATAATTGTCTAGAGATGCTGCAGACTTCGGAAGATGATGCTGCCTTCAACTTTGTTAATTCCTTAGAGGATTTGTTGTGGGCATTTGAGCTTCGAGCTACTGCTTCATGGGTTTTCCAATTGGCAGTCAAGAGGGGCATCTATAGCCGTGATGTGTTCCGGTAGCTGCTGATAGATTCCTTTCATAACTTTTCTTCTTTTTTTTTTTGTTAATAATAGGGAACCTTAAAATGAAAATTAAAGGAATGCTCTTTAGTTGAATTAACTTGCAAATTTAAAAGTATGTTTCTGTTCCCTTTTCTAATTCCAGTTTTATTCTGGACACCACATGTTTCTACCAGTTAATTACTAGCATTTCGTCTTTCAAGTGCAGTGTAGCTGAAAACGATTGGGGGGCTGATTTTAGGAAGTTGTCTGGTGGTGCCGCTCTTGTTGGTCTTACATTATGGCTAGATCTTATGCAGGCAAGTTTTCTTCTCCGACGTATGCTGTCTTTTGTATGTTCCCTGATCAAAAGTGGAGAAAGTACAACAGGATCCCTTGTGCTTTGGCATTTTCAGGAAAATACCAAAACAGAGATTTTCATAAGCATAAGAGAGGTATCACCCTAGTTGTGTGGAAAAAGGAATGCTATAAGATTTCCAATTGGATAAAAAAAGGAAAAAGATCATGAAATGATCTAAAAGAATACAATCCTTGCATCATAAAGCTTTTTCCCATTTAATGTTATTATAGTCCAATTGCAATTGTGCTGATGCCTTTGTTTATACATGAAGGTGCAGCCATATGATTGATATGTTGAGAGTTGCATGCAATTGCATAAAGTAAACAAAGAACAATGGACATTCAGAAAACAGTTTGCCTATTTCCTATTGCATCCGTGTGTATTTATGCTCATGTGTAAGTGAACTGAAGATTGTGATTTTTTTGTTTTTCTATTTTTGTGAATATAGACACGAGCTTCATAACCATATCATACTTTTGGTGCAAGACTTATCATACACAATGATATTATAATACTGACCTCTCCATATGACTGCTTTATGCATAGTGATAATTGCAGTAAAAAGAGTGGCACCATTTCTCTACCATTGATTTTTATAGACTAACATGGTAATGCTTTCTCTATGTGGCAGGATGCATCCTTGCAGGGTTGTCCAACATCTCCAAAATCTGTTGTTTTGATAACCGGCACAGCTGAATACAACATGGTTTCCCTTAACAGCACCTTGAAAGCGTGCCTTTGGGAGATGGGATCCCCATTTCTTCCTTGTAAAACTCGGAGTGGGCTCCTTGTAGCCAAGGCCCACTCATTGAGAATGTGGTTAAAGGATTCCCCATTCTGCTTGGACCTGGAGTTGAAAAATGTTCCATCTCTTCCTGAGTTGGAACTCAATGCAGCTCATTGATGGATTTTTTATGAGGCGTGGCCTTGTTCCTGCATTTAAGGAGATCACTGAAAAACTTGGATTTGTGAGTCCCAAGAAATTTGCGAACTTAGCTTTACTTTCGGATGACAAAAGAGAGAAAGCCATCCAAGCTGATATAGAGGGTGGAAAACAAAAATTGCAAAAGCTTAGAAGTAGGGCTGAGCTAAAGAAGAAAAGGGTGATCAAGAAACTGAAGCGCAGAAAATATGTTAGGTAAGCCAAGCAGTTGTCCAAGCCTGTAGAGGGTGTACTATCGAAGGAGAAAACATAACGTTAGAGTGGAGAGATGGATTTGATGTGTTGAAAGTAACAATGTATCTGCCTCTGTCGCTATTGTGCTTTCAGGCGCAAACTATGATTTGCTTGCTCAATGATCCAGTAATAATCCAAGCCATGTTTCAGCAACGGATGTAGAATGCGAAGCATTCTTTGTTTTTTAAAGAGGGAAGGAATATATTAAACTCAAAGAGTGCAACAAGGTCAGAACCTCGTTACATTTTGTGCAAAGTGAACCAAGTAACAACAGAAGCTAAATTATATGATCGTTGTGTATCTAGCTCTGTGCTCATGTTTGTATGAACTTCATTCGCAACTATAATTTCTGTGATCCATTTGAATGTATCCATATTCCGACTTTTATTTTAGAACATTTTTGTATTATTTTCCCTCCATATCACTTAGGTGTTACAACTAAGAAAAGTTTGAAAGCAGTTGAATCATCTGTGTAATTATATGTTACCTGCTTGGTCTATTCCACAACCATAGACCTGTTATTTTCTAAGCATTCAAGATTGGATTCAAAATGAGTTAAAGAAATAGCAATTGAATAAGAGGTGATTTAATGTTTGAGGGACTTAGTTGTAAAGGTTACACAAGATGTTGGTAGCAGTGTTACAGAATTTTCTTGAACATTTTTTCGTAGTAAAGCTTTTAGAGTTGTGCCTCTTCTAGGTTATCTTTACATTTAGCTTCCATGTTTGGTCTGTAATTAGGGAGAGAGCTCGTGATTGTGGTAAATCACTATCTGCATTGGTATTCTTCACCAGGTAATGATCACTTCTACTTTGGCTTTCAAGGAATGAAAGTATGAGATTATCAAATCCAAGAATCATCTGAAGAGGACCTAGTTTATTCCAATTATTGAGCTAAGACCAAATTATTTTCAATTCCCAATGATGAATTTCATTTTTTGGTTCATGATGTTCTATAATTTCAACGATTGATTAACAGTCCAAAAGTTGTTTTGGTTATGTTTGATTTCTTAGAAGCTTCAATCCTTTTAAAATATAGGTATGCAACCATTTGACTCAAATTGACTCTATAAAGAGCTTCCATTTCCTTTTAGCAATTAGCATTTTGTTGGTATTCCCAATTGAATTTACTCTCATATCGCCCTCGTCCTTAAGAGAGAGTTGTTCCATTTTCCCTTTTTTGTGAATTGAATCAAATAGATGGCAATCCTTATAGAAAATTATGTTGTCTAAAATAAGAATTTTCAGGTAGTTGTTTAATTTCAAATAAGGAAGAAAACTAAACTAATGAAAACAAATTAAAAAAATATTCAAAAATGATGAAAGTAATGAATTTGTTAGGGACCTAGTCATCGATTCTATCTCGACCTATACTCAATTAAACATACTTCATTGAATTGTTGTTCTCTTACCTCTCTTAGCAACTATTAATCATAGGTTATCAATAAGTTCTGTTAATCCTAGTTTTTCCTTAGGTTGTATTTAATTAAAAAGAGCTCGTTTAATAAACCTAGCTATCGAACAACCTAGAATCAGCTCTCTAGATTTAATTGAACAACGGCATTAAGAATTAGTAAAATAGATTAATCAAGGTAACAACCATATATGCTCGGGTCATTTAACTAGGTTATATTATCCCTAATAATTATAAACTATTAATTGCCACAAATAAATCTCAACATAACAATTGCGAATTATATTGAAATTCTAGCAATGGGTTCATTCACAAACAATCTAATGATAACGAGAATAAAGATCATTCATATATGAAAACCCAAATCCATAAACATAAAAAAACATAATCAATCCCTAAAAAGAGAGAAGATAACAAACACAATGAAAGAAATGTTTATCTAGGTTCTTAAGCGTCGATATCACCTCCAAACTGGGTTAGGAAAGCCTATCCCTCCATGAATCTCCAAAGAATGAAAGTTCTACCTCTTTTTCCCCTCCCGAAACCCCTGGAACAGTTCCTTAACAATTCATACATTTTCTGCTGTCAAAATGATGTATTATACTAAAAACTAGGTTTTTTGATGAGCTAGCAAGATTTCACAAGTGTGCATGGTTGATGTTTTGTCTAATTTCTATTGATTTTGCTTACATTCATATCTTAATTTTGGTTACAAATTCTTAACAACTCAAAATTTCCATATTTCAATACATTGATATCAAGACAATTCATTCATTAAGTTATGACATCAATTAACAACCTAAACTTATCAAACCCTTAACCAATGAATCAAGTAACAATTTAGGTTCATTTCAAGCCTCAATCAAGTCCAAATACACCAATGTAAAATGACTTATCCTTATGTGGTTCAGTAATTATACAAAATAGAAGTTTTTCATTTTAAAGCATTGTCGATGAGTGCCCCGAACGTGCACTATCCAATTTCCCTTAATTTTCCATGAAATTTCACTGACATTAAAGCATAACTAACACTTGGCAATTTTTTTCCAAATTACATGTCCTTAAAAGCTACCTCTGTTCAAGTCAATATAACTTCTATTTTGGCTACATTTAAGCTCTCTATATTATGTTCGTTTATATCCTAAACAATCACTTCTCACAAAAACCATTCCATCCCCAATTTTCCAAATTTAAAACACCTTCATACCAGATTCAAAAAACTTTCATAATAGTCCATTAATTATACCTCAATTCCTCAGCAATTTTATCTCAAATTCCTGCTCAAAATCATTCATTTAATAGCTCATAAGTAATTGTTTTTCACACATGCAAAAATAGAACAGAAACTACCATTCATGCATCATTTTCCAGCACTCATGTACACCAATATCACAATCAATCCATCCCCAATTCAATCATCATCAAGTATTATTAACATATATCACAACAGATCGGTATTTCACTTACTTGACCAGGTCAATTGCCTCCTCAATTATCAAGCTAGCCTAGCCTTCCATGCATGCAAGATCATCTCAAATATAAGGTGATAATGGAAAAAACTTAGGTAGAAGTTGAAAGCTGTGAGGAAGAAGTGAGTTCTTAGTGGTGAGAGGGATGACTCATAGTAGAAACAATGAAGGAGATGTTTCTGCATTAGTTTACATTATTAAGTGAAAGGTGTCGATGTAATACAATGACACTTGTCATGTTTGCATGCAAGCCATTTGTCCTCACCTTATCCTACCAAATGTCACCAAGATCCTAGGTCATTTGTCAGTTAATTCTACTGCCATATGTCACTTATTTCATAGGTCTAGTCATCCTAATTTCCCACATGTCAACTTGTCTTACCACTTGACATTTTTCTTAGACTACATGTATATATTAATTCATCAATCTCTCAACTGTAACAATTAATTCTAAGTTACTAGTTGTAATCCATCAATTCTTGTCATTGGTAAACCAAAGTATAAGATATTGGAAATGCACATTCATGTCACATTCATTTTAGTTTCATGCCTCGAAATATGTCAGTTGAGTGCAATTTGTCTAACTCACAATTCATGTGTGGATGTTAATATTATGCATTTGGACAAATTCATAAAATCATGTCACAAATGTACCAAATTCATTCTATATAATGCCACTTATGTGACTCAGTAGTCTAACACTTTAAATCCTTCAACATTTTGAGAGACGGGATACTACAACTCTCCCCCTTGAAGATATTTCGTTCTTGAAATTCTTAACTAACTAATTCCACATATGGGGTAATGTTGTCTTATTTTTTTTCTCAATCTCCCAATCGACTTCTTATCGCGAATGATTTTCTCTAATCATTCGATTCCTCAAATTCCTCAACCACTTATCCTGATGTCTGACCATTCTTACTGGTTTCTCCACATAATTCAAATTATTTGCATTCTTAACTTCCTGAGCTGGTAACACATACATCATAGCTAACTTGTACCTCTTTAATATACTAGCATAGAATACATTGTGGGCCTAAGTTCTTCTAGAAATAGTAGTAATGTCATCTCAAATTCAAGAACTCAATAATGTAGTTTGGATACTTTACAACAAAAAAATATATGCACTCTTTATAGTATATTCAGCTTCTTGTGCATGAGTCTCATATCTATCTGACTCCAATATTCACTTCTGATTCGTTCAATATTCATTCATTCCTAGAAATGGAACATTTGATCTGTATGTCCAATGAAAGTCTTTATAAAAACATTTCTCTCCAAATTTACTTGTATTGTTCACAAAATCTTTCTTAGTCAATTAGGTTCATCGTTGCTTTTCAGCCATTCATAATACTTTAACAAAATCAATTACTATCATATCTTACATCATTAGAATGTTCTATATATTAAAGCTCAATGAAGCAGTAGGCATGTTCATTTACTCTTATGCTTTGGTATGTACCATCAAGATCATTACATCTTATCCAAAGATTTATTTTCGAAAAGTCATCAATTAATATCTTAAGATGATGATACCTTGAGCTCAATTGATTCTAGATAAAATTTGAATATTCTATGACAATACAAAAGTTACTTATCCTTAGTAGTTACCACTTCAATACATCCACATAAATCCATGCTTCCACTGTGCTACTCAGAGTCATCTCAGAATTTTAACTATGGGGACTAAGACTTAAAAGCATTCAATATGTCATAGATCACTCCCCGTACCATATCCAAGCATGTAATACATATGTGTTCCGTAACATCACTCGCCAAGGTAACCACATTATTGGATGTCCATTCATAATAACTGATCAACTTAACCTTGAGGACTTATACATATATTGATATCATTTATTTTATCTTATTTAAGTAAGTTTTCAATCAATTCAAAAATATAAGATTCGTAATTATCATGAAATTCTAATATCAGATCCAATGATATAACCTTATACTAAATCTTAAACTTTTAACACGATAATTAAACAACCATTCCAATTCCAAGTTCAACCTATTAAAGTCATAGTAATTTTGGTTTCTTCCAACTTTGCTTGTACACTTTAAATTTTGTCATTTCTACTTGTATCTCTATATCCCCTTTTTTTTTTTAATCAATCCACGAAAATGTATTCACATCCATATCAATTCAAAGGTATACAATCACAACATAATACTGATATCATATTCACTGATATAACCTTGAATACAAATACATTGAATCTATGTCTAACATATCGAACCATATAGTGTTTTTTATTTCAAGATATCAAAAAACTATCATTTTCTCACACTCTAACAGATCATCATTCTTCTCATTGTTTCTAACAGTTTAGACTTTAACAAATGTTCATGTATATGACTTATTTAAATGCAACTAAGAATGGGGATCAGTTGCTACTGCATGCTAATGTACCTTGACATATATTATGATGAATGCCCATGTAAGATGCTAAGGCTAGGCTTTGATACCAAAATGTAACATACCACTCTCATAGAGCATATGCTCGAATGTATAGACTATTATTTGAGAACATACTCAACAAGTATTGCACGTTAAGACAATCGCATTACCACATTATTAGAGACATCACATACCAAAAGCATTTTAAACATTCATTTTGAATCATTTCGTACATAATCATATTACATCACAAGTGTCATTACTGTTCAGAGTTCACCTATATATTTGACAATAGGTGAGAAATGCTATTCTTGATGCATAATGAGTAGAGACATCTGTAGGTACAATTGATCCCGACCACTAACTCATGTCCAATTGCAGTAGCTATACTCCAACTAGACTAACTAGATCTCCTCTGAACCTGAAAATCAACATTGCAATTTTGATGAGTTTGCGAACTTAGTTGTACAAGGAAAAAGTAAAGAAGTGGCATGATGATCACATCAAGAAGGAGTTTAAAATTGGGGATTTAGTGCTTCTATACAATTTAAGACTTCGCTTATTTCCCAGAAAGCTCAAGTCAAGGTGGAGTAGACCTTTTAAGGTACTTCAAGTATTTGATCATAGAGTAATAAAATTGGAGATCATCAACTGTGAAGCTTTTAAGGTCAATGAAAATCGATGCAAGCTTTCCATTGGAGGAGCTCTCTCCCCAAAAAAGGAAGTGATTTCTTACCTTTCCCTTACTCTTATTGATTAAATTGAACTTTGGTCAAGCTCATGGCCTTAAATGAACCATGTTTTGGCTAGTTTTTAGGTTGTTTAAATTGTTGCTGCTTGGGTTTCACGTTGTTTCCTGCTTTAATCTTGTCTTTTCTTGAGTTTGATTGTTGTTTTTCTTTAGTTTGATTGTAGTTCTTTTATGTTAAAATTTGAATTTGCAAGTTTGGAATGACTTAAAACCAAGTTGGGAGCCATTTGAGGACAGTTTGAGTAAAATCGCCTGTCACCATCGTGCACCAGCACGATCGTGACAGAATCCTCCACTTATCAGGGGTGCACGATCATGATAGAACCCATCAACCATAGCAGATCTCTCCCACCCCCTTTAAAAACCCTAAAACGCACATATCAAACACATTTTCTCTCTTCCCTATGCCCCTTCTCTCCAGTTTTGACACCCACAACTTTTCTTCATGAAATTTTGCTCATTTTCTTCCAAGTTTTAACCAAATCTTGTAAGTTTGGTTAGATTTTTTGTCAAAATGTTCAGTTTTGTGTAAATTTGTGTTGTTTTTTGTTTTTCTTTACCCCTTTTTCCCTCCATTTTCGCAGATTTCTCTCTTTAGGGGCTATGTGTCTTTCTTGTTGAAACTTACCATGTTTTTTTATGATTTTTGTAGATTTTCACACCATTATGCCTCTAAGAACTAAGAAAGTTGTCGAACCCCAAATCTAAGCTGAGGTGAGAGGCCAAAATGTTGCAAACATTGCAGCTAACTATGATGCCCCTTTTCCCATTTAGTCCAAGGAGGAAGGTGACAGGTATGCTCTTTTAAAAACTAGAACCATTAATACACCATAATATTTGAATTTTGATCTGTTAGAAGAAATAAGGTTGAAGGATAAATTGATGAAATTGGGTAATAAAGGTGGTTGGTGACCAGTTGTGCATATGGATTACCCTATTTTCTGTGAACTAACACTTGAGTTTTTAACTTCCTTGAGGTTTGAATCTAGTAAACCAAGTAAATTTTGGTTTAGACTATGAGGCCAAGCTCATAGCTTGGATGAGAAGTTGTTACGCTAACTCTTTGGTTTTTATAAGCCACAGGTGGAAGATTCTCATCAAGACTTCCCATCTACCATTTATTGGAAGTATTTAACTGACTTACCTAATTTTAATGTTTACAATGCATCAAATTCTCACATTCTTAGCCCTGAGCGGTTATTGTTGCACAAATTCATGTGTTATGCTGTGTTTTCTAAAACTCAAAGCAATAAATGCTCCACTCGGGAGTTGTTGTTATTATGGTGCATAGATGAAAAGATTATGCCTAACTTGTTCTCTTATTTTTCTCAATCTTTGATCCAATCTTTGGCAAGGAAGGGAACATCCATAGGAATGGGTTATTTAGCCACTGATTTGGATCAGCATTTTAAGATTGATCTCATTAGACTAACCCTTGTTTCTTGTAAGTATTTTGATGCACCATACTTAAGATGTGTGAAGATACTACTGCACCATAACATGGAGCTCTGAGATCCTTAAACATGCACTGTAGTCAAGCACAGGTTTTTAGGGGGAACCTCAAGTTCCAGACTTTCTCTGGACTCATTTGAATCAAGTGAGGAATCAAAAGGACCAACAGTTTGGGAGAGAGTATACACACTCCTGGCCAATAGCAACAAAAAGACACAGCAGCAACTCGACCAAATGAATGAGCAAATGCAACTGATAGCCCGCCAATAGCGATACCTGCAAGAGAAAATCCACAAGTCTTGGGAGATGCAAAGACTCCACATGCCATCTCCAACCCCATCACCTCCACCCTCTCCATAAGCTTTTTAAACTCCCTCTTTTGTGATTTTTGTTTTCTTTATTTGTTTGTTTGTTTATTTGTTTCTAGTTATTTTGTGACTCTTGTATTGGTACTTGTTTTGTGTTGTGGTTTTTGGCCTTAGTAATTGTGTTCCTTGTTTGTAGTTATCTCATCACAAATTGAGGACAATATGTCCTTCAAGTGTAGGGAAGTAG
Organism: Erythroxylum pedicellare; assembly: GCA_027563575.1. NCBI lineage: Eukaryota > Viridiplantae > Streptophyta > Magnoliopsida > Malpighiales > Erythroxylaceae > Erythroxylum > Erythroxylum pedicellare. The sequence continues at coordinate 10,731,828 of JAOQMP010000007.1, forward strand.
CTTGGTACCCAATTATTTAATGTTTATGTTTGCGTTGCATTTTGGCATGTCTTGTAGGTTGCATATTAGGTTGCTAGTTCTAGGTTTATCATTTTCTCTACATTTGAATCTTTGAGATAGAAGTTGTTGCCTTGAGATTCTATCATAGTAGTCAGAATAGGATTGAGTCACATGCTTGAAGATTAAATTAGGCTACTTAGATAGAAGGTGAACCATGCGGATTGGCTTAAGTAGTTGGTTACATAAGCTTACTCAGAAATTGATATTTAAGTGATTAGGTTATATGTAGAAACATGATGGATCTTCATTTAAGCCTAAGTGAGGAGATGAACCTATATGACTCTATTCTATGGTCATATCATTTCCTTGATTGTGTGATACTCCTATAGGTAGTACCCTTAGAACTTGCCCTAAACTAATTTGAATCTACTATATGCATGCTAAATAGAAGTGATTAAGCCCTTGTTCTTTTAGACCTTGACTTAAATGAATAACCTATGTCATTGCCCTTTGCAAACCCCTTTGAGCCTTGGACCTTTTTGTTTCTAGAAAACACCTCATTTTAAACCTCAACCCCCATTAGCCTACCCTATCACAAGTTTAATAGAGTGCAAAGTTTGCATTAGTTTGAGATTTTTGACTACAATTTTTCTTTTTTCTGAGATGTTTTGAGAGACTTTCTTTTTACTTCTACTTTTAGAGCATATTACCTCTAGCTACTATTGTTAGTTTGTGTTTCTTTATTATTGTGAAAAAAAAAGAGAAAAGAAGAAAACAAAAAGAAAATAAAAAGGAAAAGAATAACATATAGTAGCAATAATTAGCGCAAAGTAACTAGTTATATCTACTTGCATGTCTCAGAAATCATTTTGTGTCCCTTTGCATACTTAGTATTCCATGAGTGCTTGTGATGAGCCCTTAATCCCTTTTGACATACCTTAAACCTTAGCCCCATTATAACCCTTAGTAAAGTCCTTTTGATTTATTTGTGCATGTAATCACTGTGGAGAAGAATTGGTATATTTGCAAGCCTATGGCAGTGTACTTTCCTATAGGGAATCTTAAGCGAAACACTAACCTTAAACACTTGAGTGAAATGGGTGGATTCCGTGAGGAAGATCCATTTTGAGTCTATGCTTGCCTTTGATAAAAAGTGTCATAACTTGAGTTTGTTTATGTATACTGATGAAAACTAGTCATGATGTGTGTAGTAATTAGACATTCGACTGGCCAAAGTTTGAAAGATTGCATGCTCTTAATCCTTCTGATGATGTATTGATAGAATGGATTGGTTATGCTTGACTTTGCTTGAGGACAAGCAAGGGTTTAAGTGTGGGGAAATTGATAAGTGTTTTTTAAAGTTATGTTTCTAGTGTGTTTTCAATTGTTTTAAGTGTTTCTCTGTGTGTTTTAGTTCTAGTTTATTTAATCTTTAGCATCTTTTGCATCTTTTCTTGATCTTTGAAGTGTTTTCTTGTTTCTTTACATTATCTAGCATTAGAGTGTAGTTTTGGAGCCTATTTGTAGGATGGATTGATGCACTTTGTTGATGAATTGTGCAAGTATCAAATTTGTAGTTCTGGATGTGGTACAAGTGATTTAATGGCACCACTGGACAAACTTAGAGAATTTAAATGACAATAAAATCTAGTGAAGAGTAAAGGCAATGTGTGAGGAGCTTACAGTTCAAATTTCAAGCCAATCGGAGGTCCAAAGAAGAAGTTATGGCCAAAAGAATGAAGAGTCCAAAATGTTCTCAGATAGTAGTGCACAATCGTGCACAACTATCGGATGACCTCCTCTCTGTCACAATCTTGCTTGTACACAATCGTGCAACTATAGATGATTAGCTCTCTGTCAAGATTATGCACTTTCACCTCTCTATCACCCTCGTGCTCTCGCCAAGGTCAAGTTAAACACGGGATTTTTAAGTGATTTAACCCTCCCTTTGCCATATATAAGGGCTCTAAACCCTAGGAGCCTCCAAACATCATATCATACACCAAAAGCAGAAAAAAGTGACTTTTGGAGACTAGTTAAAGAAGGAAAACACAAAATCTACCTTGGAAAAGTGGTGACAACATCAAGATCTAGAGTTTTTCTAGCTTTTTGGAGTAGAGAGAAAGAGTTCTTGACTTTACCCAGCTTTTATTCTTTTCTCTTTATGAATTTTAGTGTGAAAAACATGGATTTTTTTGTATTATTCATGATTATGAGTAGCTAAATACCTTGTAGGAGTTGTTCTTGAACTATTTGTGGAACTCTTGTTGTTTTGGATGC
>JAOQMP010000007.1:10751092-10770081 GCA_027563575.1 Erythroxylum pedicellare
GATAATGTAATTAAATAGCCATATCTAGATGAGTACTCCTTCTAGTAACACTTTTAACTTTATGATTTAATTAATTTGCATTAGTTATATTCTCTAGAATAATGGGAATTCTTAGACATTGAAACTACACTCCCTCAAGTTATAATTATCTACTCTTTGATTGGTTAACTCATGTCTTTATTATTGCTAACATTTGTTTGAATGTATTATGTTATATAAAATCCTATGAAAGGTTTTACCTAGTACAAGGAAGATCATATAATTTATCCTAATTATCTAATCCATAATCCACTCATCACTAAGCTCTCTTGAGTTGTTCACGAGTGAATTACAATCATATTTAGATATTGATATGAATAAATCAACATTATAAGTAATAAAGATAGCTCACAAAAATATATCATACATTAAATTAAATTAATCCATAAAATAACTGCTAGGGTTTTCTTACCTAGAATTGGGAAAGTATTTATCCATAAAACATATTCAAAATAATTAAATTAAATGATAAAATAGAGAAATCATGGTAAAAGTAAAATCTAGATGAACTCCCTAGTTTTTCTAATAATTTGATCCATTAAGACGATGTTTGGTTCTTGAATCTCTAGTGAATGATAGATTAAAATTGAGCCTAAGAAATAAAGAAACCTCTCAATAATTGACCTTAGCTTTTAGAGAGAAAAAGATATTTCTTAAATGTGTTTTCTCTAAAAAGATTGTTAAAGTCCTATTAAAACTAAGTTATCGACCCTTAAATACATTTTACTTTATTTAGGACATGATTTGTCTATAGTTGAGGGCTAGACTATAGGGCTTAATAATTTCTTTAAGAGATAGACACAACCTTTACCACATCTATGTCTCTAGGTTCTAAATCTTAATTTCTTTTTAAAGATGAATACATTGTATGTCCTTATATGAATCACACTATTTATTATCTATCTTATGCAGAGTCTCCTACACGAATGTGGCTCATGCTATGTCACTTTCTACACTTGATCCTTCTAAGGCATGAGTTGATAAACAAGTATAGGCAAGATTGTTTTCCTAACATTACAAATTTCCTCATATTTTAACTTGGAATTGTCTTCTTAAATAATATTATCCTGAGGTCTAACTTGCATAGTTACCTGAAAATATATAATTTACCATTAAAATCAGGAAAAAAATACTTAAGAAAATATCTACAAATTTCATGCATATCAAGTGCCCAAGTTAAGGAGGAATCATAATAGGTCAACCTTGGGTTTAGTGTTAATTATAGGAGGAATACACAGAATTCACATACACATATACTTGATTTCTAAAATTTAGGTAAGTTTCTAAAACCTATTACTAGTTTTATATATGTATATAAATAGGTTCTTGTGCATACATACTGATTCAAGTTTGCATTGTCCCATTTATGTTATCTCTCTTTGATTTCTTCCCTTTCCCTTATTATTTGATTTCTTTTCCCTTTTATGATTTTAAGTCTGTCACTTTTCCAATGGTAAAGCTAAAACACACTTATAAGTGTAAGTTTTTCTTTTAGCGAACTTTTGTTAATGTCACTTTGCTAAAGAAAAAGAAGGGTCATCAATCATGATTTCCTCTTTTATAGCTTGGTTAAGTGCTTTGAATCTCGTATTTGTCCTGATGTTTTAGTTATATTTGTTTATTTTCCATAATAGAATGGTGAGTTTTGATATATTATTTTATATTATCATATAAACTTTTGGAATCAGTCTTGCGTTTTGTTTAAGGAATCCTTTCATTTGCTTTGGATCTTTATGGCTTTTCTTAAGATTTTTTAAGCATTTTTTTGTTGTTCTTGTTTGTTGATGTGCTCAATACAGTATACTGACCCTTCTTTAATGTTTGTTTCTTCACAATGTTAAATAGTTTTGAACATCATAGAAGATTTATGTTTGATCTTGATCCTATTTTATTTGTATATTGTCAATGACACATTAATCCTACTGAGAGTGTTATTATGAGTTCATGAACAACATATTACTTATTTAAAATAATTACTTATGCCTGCTATTTTGAGATTACCCACTTTTTTCATTCAATTTTAAAGTTTGAAGTTCTTATATTGGTTTGGTTGTTTTGATATATCCCTATCTGTTATTTTGTTCTAGACTTGCTTGCCATATTATGTCATTCATTAATTTCCTTTTATCTTATTGATTATAACATATATTTTTTATTAGCATTATCTTTTGAAGGTTATGAAGTGCTATGTTCTTGTCATTTATGTTTCATTTTATTTTTGATTTACTTTCTTCTATGATTTAAGTTATAAATTTCCTAACCTTTTGTTCGTTTACAAAGTCATTGCATTGTATTGGGGCGTTAAGACAAAATATCATAGTTGTTTGTAATTATATGTTTGTCTTAAGAATTTTTAGTTTAGTTATTAAGAATATATTTACACTTCACCAGAAATATTATCTTAAAAGTTCTCCATTTGGTATGTCTTGACCCATTTCATTTAGGGTATCAAAAACACAAAGAAAGAAATTTGCAAAAGAGGGTAGCCTAGTTTAGGAGACTATGATCTAGTCAGTCTAATTGAATTCAAAGTCTCACATAATGTTTATATCAAGCTCAAAGCCCAATTTATGATTATATGTTATGATTTTTCTCATTCATAACCTTATGACAAATTATAGACATTTTTAGGTATTTTATTTTAAGTTATAAGTAAAATTATAAACTCCTAGACATTTAAGTCCATGTTTTATTTCTAATTTTTTAGGATGATTTTATTTGTTTCACACCTAAATTTATTATCCTTTCTAAATTCTTATATTTAGAAAATATTTTTAAATCTCGATAAATATTTAAAATAGGGTACTTGACACCCTTTTTAATTTTTTTGAGTGTATTAAGACTTAAAGGCAATTCAAATGTTTAAATATTTTCATTATTATTTTAAAAATTAAAATTAAAATTATGAAGAAAAGAAAAATTAGCAAAAAATATTTTAAAATAAAATTAAGAAACAAAAACCATATGAGTGGGATCAAAATAGTATTATTATTAAAAGATCGGGTTTGAAGAGAGTGTAAATTTTGGTTACATGGGAGAAACAAATGGGCTGACACGTCAGAAAGGAAGCCCAACAACTACCTCTACCTTATATGGAGACCGAAGAGGAAGAGTAGAGACTAGAGGGAGGGGAAGGATGAAGAAATTGAGGGTTAGGGCATTCATCCATTCATATCGATACCTATGGGGAAGCAACCAGTGAGGATGAAGGCAGTAGTTTATGCACTGTCTCCGTTTCAGCAGACAGTTATGTCAAGTCTATGGAAAGATATGACCTTTAAGATCCACCACAAGGTCTCCGAGAATTAGATCAGCGCCACCCTTCTCCTTGCCCCTATCGTGGGCACTTACACGTATCAATCTTTTTTCTTCTGTCTAATGCTTTTTTAGATATCCAATTCCATTTTTTGTATGACTATTTAGAGATCTGTGTTTGTTTGCGTATAGGAACAGATCCATTTGTTGCATATGGATGGGCGAATTGAAATTAATGAATTTATTGCCCATTATTTCATAATTGTTAATATTGTACACATGTTGCTGAGTGTTATCTTTTGTTATGGGTTTGTAATGCACTAAAAATATGCATTTTTTGTTTTGTTTTATTGGGTGGGAAACTAGTTTATTGGATTTCATAAATACTCCCCCTTTACGATTCTCAAGCCAGCCATACTTTCTTAAAATTCTTTTTGACTGTAAGACACCACTGTGAGCATGTTATAAGTTTCCTTTGAATTTCTTTTTGCAAGTCTATGTCAGAAGTTTTAGTTAACCATACATTTTTTTGCTTTTACCTCGTAATTTCTGCAGGTATGTGCAAAACTACAAGGAAAAGGAGAAGTTGGCACACCGATACTGAGTTTTGAAAGACCTTGTACCGTCCTTGTTTGATTTAGGAAATAAGCTCCATGTTTTGTTGTTATTACAGCTGACAAACTTTTTACCAACTTATGCTCTGGACAATTCTCATTCTAGAGTGCTCTTTAACTTTACCATTTGATTGATATTGCATGAGAAAAAGGTGGTGTTGTGCGACTATAAGATTCAAGGTCCTTAATTTGAACTTTACCAGATTAAAGTGAAGTACCACAGACAAGAAAAAGGGCACCACTCATTAGTTTTAGTAGCAATGATCCTGTTAGAGCTTGCAGGAGGCAGGAGGCAGGAGGCAGAGATGATTTGAAAACTTAACAAGTCTCTTTCCTTGCGCTGATTTATGTTTGTCCAGATACATTTATAGATGACTTTGGTTGTCAAATTTTCACCCTTTGAATGATGTATAAGACGCATTAGTATATTCACATCCATCTAGAAAAAATTGCATCAAATCCTGGTATTGTGTAAAAGATCCATCTTGTAGGAGCCTATTCTCATAGAGGCTTTAACTTGTAACAGTCTCTGTTTTGGTATGGTGGGGTCCTAGTACCGCATATTTTGGAGCTAATCTTTACTTGACCTCTAATAATTTGCGTTAATCTTGAGGATGGCATCTCAAATGAATATAGTGAGTTGTACCATGATGTATCTGTTCAAGCTTGAAACTTCTTTTGACCTGGCTCAGTCCCTATATCCATCCGGCAGAACCCAACCATCCTATCCGAACCAAGAGCATTTAAGAAATTGTTTCCATGGTATATAGAGAAGTATAGCGAGTGGTAGGATTCTGAGTTGTTTATGATGTTGCACGATAAAGAATATCGAGACCTATAAGGTGGAAAGCCATGGAACCCTTTGTTGTAATTCAAAAAGTTCAAACACTCAATTCCTCTCACGTTTTTCCTTTAATCTTTAGTTATGAGAGGATATTTTGTCACGTTACTCGGGTTTATTAGGTTATTTAAATTGTCAATGATTTAATCGTCTTTTGAGTTCCTTATATTGTGTTTTTGGGGATCTTTTAAGTTGTAGTTTCAAGATTTTCTATTATTACAATCCATTTCTCCGGCACTTTGTCACCAACAAGTACCATCTATGATATATGAGATTTTAAAATTTTAGAATTAAATATGAAATACTTACTAAATAAGAAATAATATGGGATATTAAATTTTAATATGAGATATTAAATCTTATCAGAGATAACTATTATTTAATTTAAATTTATTTCAATTAAATTATTAAAACGTTCAAAATTTATTATAAATAAACTTGTGGATTAAGTGAGCTAGCATTTTTTGCTTAACAATCTCTACAATAAATTTAGGTTACTCTAAACATGTTTTGTAGATATCGTTAGAAATTGAATACTTGTATGATTATAGTAATTGAGATAAATCAATTTAAAAAACAGTTTAACATAATCGATAAAGATCAAGTTTCAGAATAAGGTAGTTTATAATTTATTATATTTTGTATGATAATCACATTATAAAATTTTAAGTAATCTTGACTTTTAGAAAATTATGCAAAAAAATTTGTATTTATACCGTTGTGTATGAGATCGAATTTTGCCCTAATTTTTCAATACGATGTATTTGCTAAATCTTGTATTAACAAGATATTCTACTTTGAATTTTCACTCAACAGCTGATTAACAAGTTCAGCTACTAGAGAAGCTTTACTTTTATCTCCCAATATGCTTAATAGAACCTGGGTTTCAATCCATCGGGACATTTACGTCCGGTCCTTCTAAATTTGTTCCATGATGGCAAACACTCGCTCAATTCCAGAACTAACTCCAACAACTAGAACTTGTTTAATGCCAAACATTCATAAAACTCACCTTGAAAATTTCATAAAACCCACCTAAGCATTGTTGAGTTCATTAATAACCAAGAACTAATGTAATCATTTCCCTTGCTTCTAACAATTACACAACTCGTTGGATGCAAAACTTGGTTACAACAGCCAGTAACTATGACATAATCTGACTTATCTAAACCCTTCGGTTAACTTGTGTCTACATATTAGTCGATCAATAGGTCTATTGATGTCTTATAAAGACTTCATTTTGTTTAAAGAATATGATCAAGCTCAACCAATTTATTCAATTGATATCCTCGCCAAAAATGTTTTTAACCAAATTTGTTTCTTGAAATTGAAAATTTTATTGGTTAAAACCTAAAAATGAATGATCATGCAACTTTAAACTCCTAGTGAAATTGAAATGAATAAAAAAAAGGTTTAGAAGAAAAGTTACGTGATCTTGACCCAAATTTTCTCTTGCTCGTCCATAATCTTGTGATTCCGACGACCTTTTGTACTTTGGCTTATTCTCCACTTGATCTTGTCTTATTCAACCGTCTATCCTTGATGATAGCTCAATCTTGACTCTTGATCTTATTTGTAGAAGTGCAACAATTTAAATTTATTCATCAAACATGAGCTGAGTAGTTTATCTGATATGGTAAAAAGAGTAAGACTTTGTATAATAGTAGTATAAATATTCATATACTGAACCCATCCCTAAACTCAATTGCCCACTTTCTTTAAGCTAATTACATGTGCAGCAAGTCTCAAAAGAATTATTTCCTTTTCCCTCTGCAACAAAATTGCTCCTCAAATCCTCTGTTCCCTTTATCTTATCCCTATTCTGTCCCACTTTATCTCAACCATCTATTTATATAAATAGATGGTTGAAATGAAATAAGACAGAATAAGAACAAGATAAAGAGGACAGAAGATCATATCTCAAAATTGTAACCACTAAAATTGATGAGTAAACTAACTAAACCCGTTGAGATTAATGCGCTTCCATAGAGGATTCTGAATCTCTACGGTCTTCAGATCCATTTTCTGAAGTAATCCTTTCAATGTTTTTGATGAATCTATAAAATGGAGCGATTTTCTTTTCATGGAGAGCATTAGCCAACAGAAATCCGACGATAATCCTGAAATGCGCATTCCACTTTTCGTGGTCAGCCTAATTCCCTTTTTTAAAAAATCCAAACTCAGATTACTCACGCTGGAAAATGAAAGAGACCATCATATCGCTAAAATTTAGCTTTTCAACATTCACTTAAAAGTATGGAACACTTAGTACGAGGCAACGTATTATACATTTGCAAGAAATCTTTCTGCGGCATCCAATTTGTATAAACCGCTGCAAAAAAAATCAGGTTAAATGCAAAGACAAGCTGCAACTGCAAACAACACTGTAAAAAGAATTAGGCTAAGCCTAATACAATATGAGATGGTTATAGAGGAGGATAGAAATAGGACGACAAGGAAAAGCCAAGGAAAAGCAAGCCTCCAATAGTAGCAACCGTCCTTTGAGAGATCTTAGATGCTAGCATGCTTCCTCCCACCACTGCTAGGGATGTACAGATAGAGTGTCCTATTATAGCCCCCACAGCAACCCCAACAGCATTTTTATGTGTTGCCAGCTGAAGCACACAAATTATTATAGTTATATGCAAATTGTGGACTCTGTAGGATAAATATAGAGCATTTGATAGCATCAGAATAGCTTCTTTGGATACTGCAATATCAATGAATGCGGCAATGTATATCATAATGCTAATAGTCACCATATAACAACTCTTTAGACAAATTCTCATCTCGCATCTGGAACTACTATGTAGTTTTTTGTTGAGGAATACGTAAAGATGTTTATGTCCACTTTTAACTTTGAGTTGAGCACAAAGTTCTGCACGAGGGTTAAGCATCGGTAACATGTCCAGTATCCAGAACTTGGTTTCTTCTTTTAAGCATTTGGGTTATCCAAGTCTTTCAAAATTTCAGCTAATAAGACTAACCAAGAAACAACTTTCATTCACTGGAAGCCTTGCGAATATAACATACAGTTAGTGAAACAATTAACTAAAACTTTGAGATCCTAATTATTCAAGGCACAGCAAGGGAACAGATCTGCTTTTGCAGTGCATGTATACTGGAAACAAAGACAGTGAACTAAATAAAACAAAATCAACTTACAGCAATTGTTGCAATCTGGCTACGATCACCCCACTCAGCTAGAAAGGTCAAAATAAAGGACTGAAAATTAAAAGGAAATTGCTTTAGAAAGTTTGCTTCATCAGAAAATACATAAAACACTAAACAAGATAAGGTGAGTAAACTGTTAACAAATACTAATAAAATCAGCATATAACTTACGTCAGACAAAATTGAAGAACAAAGATTCAACTTTATCAAGCAACTGAAGTGACAGTATTAATGCGGATGAATCAACCTACCTCCAAAAAGATTGGTGTACAAAATCTTGAAAAGAAGCGGCGGTAAGCTGTTTTCCCCTGTCCAGTCTCTAATTTTTCTTCTACCTGAACAAGGTAAATGATGATGAGAAAGCCTTAGTGATTAGAGGCATAATCAGAGGAAGACTAGGAACATAAATTTGAACCACACAATGCTGTCAAAAGAAACCTTTCAAACACTTATTTCAATCAAAACTAGAGGCCTTAGTATATGTCTAAGACACTCCAAGGTAGTTCAGAAAAAGAAGAGTGCAAAGACTGCTGATGCTCAGAAGCGGAAAAATAGATCCAGAGCATAAACTTGATGACTAAAGTGATAGCTCTTTGACTAATAATATCATATTCATTTAACATAGATATCCTACAGACTATTGTTCTCAACTTAATATCACCAAAAATGCATGCAATTAGCCCAAAGTTTCCACACATCAACTTTGTGTTACTCATCTAAGAGATATCAAAAACTTTAAGATCACAACTATTTCAACCACTTCATACTGAAATACCAACATCACTGTTGTTTTTCACAATTTCTCTAAATGGAAAGCGAATGTGAAAATTTGGTAATACAACAGCTATAGTGTAACTAGACATAAGTGATGCTGAAGAAACAGAGAACGTACTTCTTCCATTTCTTTCTTCTGTGATGATTTTGAATCTGATCTCCAAGCAATGTAAAGCAGCCGAAGCCCAAAAAAGGCATAAAGAACTGCAAATGCAAGAATTAAAAAGTTAAGGGTAGCTAACAAGAGAATTGACACTTTAATTTGCCACATCAAACAAAAAAGTATCTATATATTCCTGGCATGCATATAATGGAAACAAATTCATCTTTGGGTAGAAGGATGCTAGGAAAAGTTCCACATCCGACAGAAAATCTAAAATAATAGCCATGGAGCATAATATGACCCTGACCAAACAAGCACACAAAATGAGAGTAGATAAAAGATATTGAATGCATCAACAAATGTACTATCTTTCAATCAGAAAGGAAAAATGTTTGTAAGTACGTGAAAGAGCTACTGAATAAATATAAAATCATTATACTTTATGCATAAATTTGAAGAGTTCCAAGAAAATTATACGAGAAGATTGTTTCGAATATTCCCATTTAGTTTCTTTGATATGATAGAGAATATGCCTATTTGGGATTTAAATCATTACAGTAACATTGTGCATGTTCTTTGAAATCATTATGTTAACATCGTGCATGTTCTCCATTATATTGATAACTTAAGGAACCAAGCATCAAACTGCCTAAAATTTGTGAGGAAATTTCCTAAATCAGATACCAAGTTCACATTATTGACAATGGTTTTCCTATCAAACAAATCATTAATACTTACAGCCAATATAACTGAAGAAAGAAAGCCTACTGACATGCCTAATTTGGGGTATATAAGCTTCAACAATTTGAAAAAAGAAAAGAATAATAACATGAAAATGCATTGCAAATCCATTTATTTGTCTTTTTCGGTGAAATTTCAATCCAGCATGACATTTGATAAGCTTTCAAAAGGTAGGTCACAAATTCCTACTTCTGTCAAATCTTCAACAGAAAAATGTTTATCATGGTGAGATCCATGACATTATCTTTCACAGCTACCACTAAAGCTGTAATCATGAACAACTATAGCTAAAGGAAGAATTGAAAAAATCAAGCATAAATATTGAAGCAATGTAATCTTCAAAACATGCTAGTGTATCATTCTTAATGAAGCAATCAAGTAATTGGTATACTAGCCACCCATGTTTCAACACTGCCTAAGTTGATCATCTATTACATGGAGAAAGATAGCATAGGCTTAAGATATGTCAAGTACACATATCCCGGTCCAAGTAACAATAAGTCAAACTTGCAGTTGGACTAAGACCCATCTTCAAGGAAGAGAAGTCCACATTGTATTGCAAGGAAAATTTCTTAGTTTCAAGCACGATCCATTTTCGTGTTGTGACAAGGAAAGTCCTAAACAACTTGCATGGTGATAGTAGTTCTTCTTCGCTTGTGCTAGTTTATCTGTCCTTCCCAATTAGCCTAAGAATGAGACTCTAGCAATTTTTGTTATAAATTCTTATTCACTTATCTTACTTTATCTTTCTTCTCAATAGCCTAATGTTCTGCTTCCAGTTCTGGGTCAATTCATGGTCACACAAAGTTTATAACAAAAGAAGGCCAGTGCAAATATTTACATTCTCAATTTGATGAAAGATATGCATATGTATTACTTGTAGTAGAAACTTTTTATAGGACCCAAACGTACAGAGAGTTTTAACTCTAAATTTCAGAGTTCCTATGAACAGGATGCTTCATTATTGTTCCACATAAATGACAATGAAGAACAAGTTAAAATCCAAGCCTCATGCCAGCGGGATGTGCAAATCATATGTTGCACAATATGTTTTGCATTTGAATTGATTGTGTAATCTAACACAAAAATTGAAATATTCAATCTAGTTCAAGAATAATCTTCAGATTCTAACAAATTATAACACTTTCATTAAAACTGAAAACTCGGGACTTTGATTGTAAAGTTCACTATTAATAGATATATAAGACACTCCAATTATAATATGAAGGGTTTAGTTGTAGGAAGAAGTTACACCACTACCAATTATATGGAAATACAGGTTTCATTTCTTCAATGGGTTAATTACCTGTGGACTCTGTGGTTTTCTACTTCTTTATTTATTCTCTTATACTTTGAGAACTATCATATGAACCCCTAACACTTGACTGAAAGTATAATAAACCCCCTTCCCTTCAGTTGTCTTTACGTTACCATCTAATAAACGATGTAGCTTTGACATTAGAAAACATGTGGCAATTTTTTTGGAAACAAGCTACCATGTAGATCACTCGAAAGTAGTAGTTCCTTATCTTGAATACTTCTCCTTGCTGAGTTATGCTGGCATGGATTCTTTAGGCCAAAAGCCCGATGTTGAGTAGTCAGCATGATAGCTTCGTTCCTCAAAAATTATCACGTACTTTTCTAAGGTTGAAATTACTTTGTTTTATAGAGCAAATTAAACAGGAACCTAAAGATAGCTGACAGGAAAGGTGTTTGTGATAATTTAATGAGCAGGTCAACAAAGATGCCTCCACCCTTGGTATGAAAAATAAAATCCACTCATGTCAATTCTAAGATATCCAATAATATTTAGACGCATAAGTTCAATTGGAGAAATTGTATAAGTGTTAATGAGCCTTAGCCAATGCTTAGCATATGAGTTGGTATGAAGATGGCATGTCAACTAGGAAACAAGGCAAAGTCCTATGATTAGGTGAGGCATATATGCAAGGTCAACGAAATCTCTAAAGCAAGCAAGAGTTGGTATGTGTTGGTGCACATTGACAGAAATCTTTGAAAATGAGAGAGATTTGGATGTGAGACCAAAGATAATTGTCATACCTAATTCATGCTAAGTCTGAGAGTGCATTAAGGCATTTGAATTCGACGAGGAAGTTTGAAAGTATCAAAACATGCAAGCTTTCTTATATATATGGCTCAGATTATTACTTAACTTATCCATAAAGCAAGTAATCATCCAAGCATCAAAATGGCTCAGCATAGCTAACTGAAGGCTCATCAAGGCACTTGTTAACTTAAGAGGGGATAACGTAACAATAAATGGTAGGAACATAGAGCAGTGGGCTTAGGAAGTAGGAGCACTACCTTACAAAGTAGGACACTTCTTTAAGACATGTAAAGTAGAACGATAATGTGGCAACATTGTGGGGCAATTTCCAAAACCATGTTCTCAATGATCTTAGTGGATTTATGGGCTTAAAGGTGATAAATCCCCACTAATTAGGTGGAGTTAATGAAAAAGGCGTAATTCCTCACTAACTTAGTAGATTAATAGTGAAATAGGTGGTTTCTATTATTTGGCCCCTAAGTTTTTGTAAGCTTATATCAAAACATCCTATATTGTTCATTTTAGTAAGCAAGTGCATAGTAAGCAAGTGCATTCAATCATCAACTTAGAGAGAATTTGAGAGCATTTTGAAAGTCTCATGATAGAAAACTTCAAGTGGGGAGTTCTTGCATGTTTATTATAAAGAGATTCAAGTCTAAAGTTTCTCAAGTGTGCATTGTGTTCTATTTGTGAATAACAATAAAAGGTTGGCTTTATAGTATCTATCTTTTGTCTATTTCTTTTTATTGAGATAAGCATACACTTGTGTAATTTTGGTGTGAGGCAAACACCAAAAGACAACTGAATGTGAGCCGTGCAAAAACTAAAAGAATTATTGTTCAATGATCACGAAGGAAGGTTGAGTTAGGATTTGACGAACTTAAACCCAACTTCCAAGGGCTCTGTCTTTTGTTCTATTTTGTTGTTCCTTAAAAAAGTTCCCGTGACACCTACCATGTTCTCATTCTAGTGACTAACTCCAGCTTAAACTTCCCATTAAACTAGTTGTGAAGGTAGACAACAAAAATACTTAATTCTGCCTCAAACTTGAGATAAACCACGACTAAATATCCCAAGGTCACTTATTTACAGAAAACCATTTTATCATGAAACAAGTTAGTCATAGCTAGATTAAACTGGTAAAAATGAATTAAAACCAATAGTTGATCATCATTTATAGTCAATTGGGATTCATAGAATCCACCTCTAGTCATCAGCCTATAACTTTACGATCAAATCCAGAATAACTCCTTTGAACCAAATCAGAACAAGACTTAGCATGGACTGTGGATTTGGAGGTTGGAAAGAGGAAAGTAATAATTGGGTCCCATCCTATGCATAGGCCTTCCATAGGTTGCTACAAAGATATTATCCATATATAGTTCTTCTTGGTTTATGTACCAAAATTATGGTCTCGAAGTGATGGGACCAAAAGGAAGGACAAATATGGAGAAAATAAAGAAAGGATTGTCTGGTGAAAAAGAAACTGGAGGGAGAAAGAAAACAATTGTGAGAATAGTATACAGAGAAAATGTAAGAGTTAGTCAAAGCGAGGAAAAGGGATCAGTAGGAAGAAGGTGAGGAAGGCGGAGACAAGAGACGAGATTAGAGAGAGAAGGGAGGTGCGAATATGGAAAGTGAGAAAAATGAAAGACAAGGGGGGAGAAGATGAAATTTGGACAAGAAAGAGAGGAACTTGAAAAAGCAAGTGCAAACATGCTTCTTTTGTACAAAAAATGCACAAATGTAGCTTTCTTTATTTACAGAAGTCCCAAAACCTTTCTACTCACAAAATACCTCATAGCGGATATCTTTGGGTGTTAACATAGTCACAAGCCAAGCAACATTATGCGGTATATTCAAAAAAAGAGTATGGGGTTTATAGTCACCATAGCAACATGACCACAAAAACAATATGATTGAGATTCAGGTTACATTAATAGGAATTGAAGATAATTCAATAAAAAACAGCGTAAAAACACTTTAGCAGCCAATAAATAATATGTAACAATGTTATATCGGTTACAAGTTGTCTACCTGTGGCCGCACTATTTGTATGTTTTCTTGATATCAAATTTGGCACAATCCTACCTAGTCCAGTAGAAAGTACCTAATTGAGACATGTGATAGCACTATGCTTCAAACCCTTGAGAAGAAGCAAATTGCAAAGGGCCACAGTAGAATATCAATGAATCTTAAAGTAAAAGAAAAGGAATTAAAAAATATACCGTCATGACAATCAAAGCAGCAAGTGCACCAGATAACACTATTGACTTAGGATGGCGCATTGCCATTAGAGCAGCTATTATGAATGTCTCATCTCCGATCTAGCAATCAAATAACAGAACTCATGTCTGCACTCAAAAGTAAAAGGCAGGAAATGAAACTTCTTTATCTAACTAAACCCAAAAGTATTAACTCACCAAATTTATAAATGGATATTAGAGCTAGTTAAAAACACACGATGTGTGTTAAATGAAGTATGTGAGCTCAATGAATGGAAGGAACAGGAAAATGTAGTTTTTCTTTGTCCAACAAATATATGTGGAAAGATGAAAATGGTGGAAACAAACTTTAATCTGATTTTCAGTTGACTTTTAAAAAAATGATGAAATAAAAGAGCACAGTAAAGCATAAAAGCTGAGTTCACAAACCTCACTGACAATGATCATTGACAAGCTTGCAAAAAAGGCATCAAAAATTCCAAGACCAGAGTCTAAATTAAGACCAATACCAACAGAATTGATGTCAAGGTCACTGGTAGTAATCTGTATAAAACACCAGATATCATTACAAGCATGCATCTCAGATATCCTTATAGGTCTAAAAACTGCAAAAAGACGAATCTAAGTTCAAACTAAAAATGCTAGAAAAAGAATAAAATGCAAAAGTACAATACATATCCAAAACGAAAGAGAATGCTCACCATCCCACGACGGCCGAGGACCGTAGCCCCTGCATTAGATTCTTTGTTCTCATTTTCCAACAGAGATTCCTAATAACGCCAGAATATGCAATAATGAAAACACAGCAGATACGAAAAATTGTTACAGTCGATCGATAAACACAGAAACACGTTCGTGCAGATAATTTTAAAAATTAAGAAGCATGAGGAAAGGAGAGACCTGAGCAGAGACGTGTGAAAGAATCAAAAACAATGAGGCAACAGCGAAGAGAGCCCTATGGTTTGAGCCAAACCCCATGGCACCAACCGATTCTCTCTCAAAGTATCTCCCTTTGGTTTGAGAAGAAGTCGATGAAAACAAATAAATAGAGATGATTTGCTGGTAAAATTAAGAAACAAATTGATAAAGCGGTGATCTGATCTCTGCTTCACTGGAACTATACGTTGCAGCTGTAAAAAGTCAAAGATCTAAACTAAGGAAGCCAAAAGTTGAGAGAAAATAACAATCAAGATCTGCAAAAATGCCAACATCCCTAGAAACGAACGATGCTACATTTATTTATCGCATGTGATGTTAATGAGCCAGCCCAAGAAACAGTTTACTTAAGAATGTCAATAAATCAGGCCCGAGCTACTCATAGCCCAACTCAGCCCTGCCCGACCTCCCGTGTAGCCCGTGACCCGGCGGGTTAAGATGAGTCAGCACGTGACCCACCCGTAGATGCCTCGATTTCCCTCGGGTTCTACCACTTTTATGCGTGTGGATATATTTTATGCAGGGTCAATGAAGGCTTGGTAGGGTTAATTGAAGTGGTGATTTTCTTTTTATGTTTGTTGATGGTTCTATAACATGGAAAATCTGGATATTTCAAACTGTGACCACTTAAAATCTCTAGTATCATCCTCAGTTTCATTTGAAAGCTCGACAATTCTAGAGGTTTTGTATTGCGACGTAGAGACATATTTGATTAACCTATAACAAGCTAAAAGTAGGTGCGACTTGTGGGAATGAAAGTGAGTGAATGCCAGTTGCTAAGAGAGATTTTGAGAGACAAGAAGGGTGCAGCAGAAGATGAAATTGTTTTTAGACAACTTGCGAGCTTGGAACTCAATTATTTGCCAATGCTTTCAGGAAATCAGACCTCCAGCTTCTTGTCCGTTGAAAATGCATTTGTGAAAGAATGACTAGAGGTTAACAAATTATCCAGTGGAGTGTTGAGCATACCAAACCTGCGAAAGTCTATAAAACTGGAAAACAATGTGGATGAGGCTGCGAGGACGATTATTGTGCCAAGATACAGTAAATGTGTGAGACCTTTTGGTGCTTGGTAAACACCAACCTTTCACAAATTTGGCAGCATGATGGTAGCATATTTTGACAAGAAGTTGATGCAAGAATGTTGTCCAGAGAATTGTTAAGTCACTAAAAAGTTGGAAAGTGTGCAAGTTATCCATTTCTGCAAAATACAACCACGTTCGGATATGGAATGATTGTGGCAACGTAGTAGTTAGAATTTTGGGTTTGAGACAAGCTAAAGGGGGGCAGATCCTTTGTCCCCAAACTTGTGTACCAACTCTGTCCCATTAAATCCAAGTCATCTATTTGTGTGGGTCCCATATAAATAGATGACTTGGATTTAATGGGACAGGATTGGTACATAATTTTTGGGACAGAGGATTTCATCCCAGCTAAAGGTCACTTCAGTTTCTGGTCATGACAGTTAAGCTTTTGGTCATGACAGTTACAAAATGGCAGTTTCTTATGGTTATATCTTGTCGGTTAATTAGTTATAAGTTATTTGTCCTAATTTGAATGTTTGAATGTGATTGACTTGTTCTAAGTGTGAATTATAAATTAACTGCAAGTGTACGACATAGTTGTAGCTAATACCGACAAGTATGGGTTGATCCACGAAAATAATGAATATTAATAGTTACCATTGTCCTATTATCTAGTCTATGAATTAGGTTTTGATTTTTAATTAAAGAAAGTAAAACTTAAGCAAATAAAATAAAATAAGCAGCAATATTGAACAGAGAAATAAAGAATCACTTATAAAAGTATCAATATCAAAAATAAGTGTTTAGGTTATAAATTCCCTTAGAAACCCTTAACTAGTTGATTTTTTATTATGCAATTGTTTATTGACTATTGGACCGTGGAAATTTTTATGGTATGCTAATAGTTCTCTCTAGTCTAATAATAATAGTTCTCTCAAGTCTAATAACAATTAAACCTGAGGTTATCAATCGAATTAGTCATGTTAAATTTTATATAATTACTTTACCGAATTGTGAATTCTATTTTTAGGTTTGACCCTGATTCGAAGGATTTATGTCATCCTATCTCTAGGGTTGTAATCAACTTCGTTCAATTATGGTAGATCTATTCATATAAGAATTTCTCAATCTTTATGTTATGAAATCATATTATGATCTAATACACTGGATCTATTAGAACATATTTTAAACACTTAAATGGAATCACAATAGATCAATCATAATAACTACATTAACAAAATAATCAAAGCATGTTATAATATAAACATAGGGTTCATCTTACCTAGACACTAAAGAAATTTAGTTACACATGATTAAAGACAAAATCAAACATTAACAAAAAGAAAACTGAATAGAAAATAATGGGTTCATTAATTCTAAATCTCCCTTTTTATCTCTCATTGAATATTTTTTGTAAGGTAGAGGTTTGATCTTGTATTCTTTTGGATCTTTCAATGATGCTTTGTTTTTTTTTTTCCATTTCTTTGGATCAAAATTACCCCTCGAGTCGCCTTTAAAAGTCTTTAAACGTCTCTGCACATCTGCTCCCTTGTTTTGCCTCCAAACATGTCTTTTTATATGATTCTGCACTCCCATAAGCAAGGCCTGAGAGAAGTACACGAACTGATGCACAATTGTGTATCCCTTTTTTGCTTCAAATCTTCATTTTAGTCACATTTTCATCTAAATTCCTCTCCATTTGATCCGTGAAGGCCATTATAACCTATAAGCACACTTAGAGCAAATTAAGTACCAAATATACAATAAAAGTATAAAATATCAAGCAAAAATACATCAAACATAAAGTATAAATACGGTCAAATATACATCTATTATAATAGGTCAAATATTTCAAACATCTGCATATTCGAAATTACAATGATTTTAACATGAAAAGCCATGCTGGTTGGTGAAAAAACTACTAGGACTTATCCAGAAATGTTACTTATATATATGTGTGTTGTAGGCTGGAAAATAGGTTAATTTTGCCTCTTTCCAACCCTCATTTCATCTAATATTTGTTATGAGACATCAATAAACATTTGTTACACATATATGATATAATTCCTTTGTTTTTTACTATCCAAAAGCATTAGAAAATTAGAAGTACAAATTTTGTTTGATAAAATGACTCAAATAATGAAGTGAGACTTCTACATATTCACTTGTCAAGATTTGTTGTATTCGTGTTTGTGACTTTCCAGACCTTATTCCAACAATTTTAACCTTTCAAAGAGAGTTTTCTAAGCATCTAAAGAGTGGAGATTGAAGGGCTTAACATATGTTTGACGAAATGCTTTAAAGGAGTGTCTAAACTATGTTTGACAAATTGATTAAGTGAAGTGAACTTAAGTTGTTTGGTTGAATTTCGATGAGAACTTAGCTGAGGGACTAAGTTGCAATACGAGGGATTTGAAGGTATCTTTCTAGCCTCAAAATAGACCATGACAAGATGTTCCCTGAGGCGGTAAGTATTTCAAGCCCAAATTTGATCCTTTTTCATAGTATAGTCTTCTTCTCATACCTTCCATATTTTGAAGTCGTGATTCTTTCATATGAATACAGAAACACAAGTAACATAGCATGTATAAAGATCCACTGACCATATATAAAGTAAAATTTTGGATCATTTATATTTCTACCCTAAAGACACTGTTGGTGACCATCTTTTGTTGGATTCAAATTGTATAATGCTTACTTTTATTTGTTTTTTGCAAGTGATGTGCATGCTTTATTGCTTAAGCCTCTTATTAACTCATTTGTTTGTTTTCTATCTTTAATTTAAATGTTTTTTGGCTTATTGTTGGCCTTTGTAATAATGAGCAATGGCTACCTGATGTTTGAATCTTTCTTCGATGAAATAAAGGAGTTATGTTTGCTTCTACAGTTTATGGCTTCAACAATGTATATGTTGCATTTGTAGCTTCCATTTGTAGCATGTTATACTTGCTTACGTAAGAGGAGTTCTTACCTTTTGAGGCATAGAGTTTGGTTCCTCGTGTGTACTTTTGATCCGCTTCGTCTTTTGGTTTTACCCTTAGAGGTCGAATCAAAATTTGCGTTCCAATTTCGACCTCCAAGGATTGCAATATAGAGTGCAACCTCGGGTCGTCTCAATTAATTGGAACCTAATGCAATGGACCTAAGCTAGCCTAAATGTCATGAAATGCAACTAAAATTGGTTAGGAGGGGGG
>JAOQMP010000007.1:10784874-10807842 GCA_027563575.1 Erythroxylum pedicellare
GATGTTCATTTTCTCCTCTTTTTTGTTTTCTCTATTGCTGTCAGTTCTCTGTCATTGTCATCATTCGTGCGTGCTTTGGTTCCCTGCTCTCTATCCATCTTCTTCCTTCTACATCCATCTTCTTCCTTTACGTGCTTTGGTTCCCTTTTATGTTTTTGCTCTGTGTTTTCTCTTGCTTTGGTTCCCTTCTTCCTTCGCATGCTTATGTTCCCTTCTTCCTTCTGCGTCTTCATTTATTCATCGACTGAGGTAAGTGGGTTTTGCCTTCTGCGTCTTCATTTATTCATCGACTGAGGTAAGTGGGTTTTGCTTTTTACTAGGTTTTGATTTTTACTAGGTTTTGTGTACTACTTTGATCATTTAGGTTTTTATTTATGGTTTGATTGTATGGGTAATCATTGGTTTATGTTTTTTACGGGGTTGAGGTACTGGTTTAATCATCGGTTAAGGTACAAAACCCATACATTGATATTTTTGTAAAGCATTATGTTTAGATTATAGTATAAGCATCAGTTGTAATTAGATTATATTTTTGTAATAGATTGACAATCATCAGTTTTCTTATTTAAAAGCAAAGGTTTAGTTAGGAGATAAGAACACATAATTAAAGAAATAAATTATAGCATCTTGATATTAGGAGAAAGCAACTTTTAAGAGAAAAAAAGATTTTCAATCAAAATTATTGCATCTTGATATAAATTGTCAAAATAAAGGAAAATTTAACTGTAACAAAATCTCATGTGAATGATGGTGAATCAACAAATTGAACTGTGTTTGAGCATCGAGTTATGATTTGGATGAGGATATAAACATTATATTATGATTTCATTGATAATTTAAATATTACGTTGTGATTTAGATGAGCATTTAAACTTGATATTGTGATTTTGTTAAGAATTTGAACAATATATTGTGCTTTCGAAATTGATGATTTGAACATTATATTGTAATTTGGTTGATAATTTTTCTAAGAAGGTAAAGAACTAATAAATATTGTCTAAGAAGGTGAAGGTTCATATGTATCAGTAAAAATAAAAGTTACCCATCATTGAGTAAACAATTGAGAGATTAGTTATCTAGTGACTCTGAACTTTCTCACCATTTGACAAATCCTCAAGTAATTGGATGCTTTTGGAGCTTATTTTGGTATGAGTACTGCTTAGGTTTAAGTTACACTAAATCCCACTAGACCGAGGTTTCAACCTCATATGATTCTCAAGGTTTTTTGTAATTACCCATGTATCATTTGATGGTTTTTTTGTTCTCATCAATAAAATATAAATATTTTATTTCTTTAGAAAAATGACATTATAGATAAGGACAGGGGCTTATTTAGAACTTTTGTGAAATATTAAGGTGTAATGTAAACATTTAGTATCATAAACATTGGTAAGTAGTTTTCTTTATTATGTTTTATAAGATTACATGCTTTACAAACTATACTTTTCTATTATTACTGGTAAATGTGCATATTAATGGATCACCACTCTCTATCTAGTTATAAATTTTTGTATTACGTATCTATTACCCATAACAAATGTTGGCCCCCAAATTTTTTTGTTGAAGAATAAGTATGATTTACATCAATTATGAGGTCTTTATGAACGTTTGCGGAGTTAATTATTATGTTGATGCTAGAAAGATTATATGATATAGGTTGATTGAATTAAAGTGTTAAGGTTATAACAATGTTCAAGGGTGTTTTTGACAAGACACTTAAGGATAAAGAACATAAGACATATAAGGAAGGGTAAAATGGACATTGCACACTCATTAAGGCTAGGATTGGAAGATGAAAAAGTGGTCTTACATTGAAGAGAAGGAGAAAACGTGAAATGAGGGAGAAGAATGAAATTAGAAGAAAAAAAGAAGAGAATGTCGTGGAGAAGAGTGAAAAAGAAGATAAAACAAGCTAGGGTTTTATTTTTCTTAGCCTTCAAGAGAGATTTTAAGGTTGTTCAAGAAGGGAAAAAGGTATAAGAAGAGAAGAGCTTCCATTTAAGCCAAAAATCTCTTCATTTGGTGAAGAATCAAGGAAATTAAGAAAGACAAGAGAAGCAAGAGTAGAGACATTTTAAGCAAGTCTATAAGAAAGGAAATCAGGTGGGTACATGTTTATAATAGAGTAAATAAGCCACTACATGTTTTATTTGAATTAAGAAAATTTAATGATTTCAATTGCATCATGAGTGTTGCATCTATCGCTTTTTGAATGAATTGAAAATCTGTTATATGTTGATATATGAATTGTGTTGATTTGTAAAAAGATTTGGAAAAATAATTTTTATGAAAAGATATATGTTTATGGAATCATGTTTTTGGAAATGGTTTTCAAAATACCTCATGTTCATGAAAAACAAGTTTCCAAGAAGTGCCATTTTGGGAAATATGTTTACAAGATGTGAAATACATGATTATGTGGGTTTGTGGTGGTCTGCTAAGTTAAGTCACGTGCACGTTGACAAAGTTAAAGGCTTCTTACACCTGCCTGTTAGTAGCATGGAGCTCCTTCATGGACTCCCATAAGTTCACGGCTACGTAAAACCATTATGTGAGATTCCGTTAGTACGTTCTGTTCACGGCTACATAAGACCCTTAGGGGAAATGTGTAGTACATTCTATTTTGGATCCACCCAAACCATTCTGATGTGCTTATATGCTTATGATCTGTGAACAAGTTTGATGCATTCATGTTTTATGGTTTGTGAATTTGACTACACGATGAGAAACATGTGTTTTATGAACTCAATGAAAATTTTCTATGACAAGAAAAATGTTTTCAAAAGTTTTGCTATTTTTCCGTTATAAACTGTTACCCACGAGCTTTTAAGCTCACCCCCTTTTGTCCCCTCTTCAGGTGATAGCTAAGAGATCAAGTGATCAAGAGCCTAAGGGAATTACTCCAAATTTGCTTATTTTGTATTTTGAGTTGGTTTTGGGAAAGCACAATGTTTTAGTTGCATACCAAGTTTATTTGTTTAAGAATCCTTGTAATTTAAGACTTTAAGATGATGATGTATTGAGGCTTAAAATGCCATTAAAGGTTTATAAAACTTTATTCTTTTGATGTTAAGGAAATATGAATTGTGTATGGACGATATTGAGATGATTATTAGCATGAGCAGATGGTTTTTGAACATAAATTGTGGATATATATATACATAAGTGAGATGTTATGGAAAAGAAAGATAAGAATTATAACTGATCAGATGTAGTTGAATGTAATGAGACAAATGAGTTGAGATTTGAGAGTTTAATGAAGTCAATTTCGTAGCTTAATGTTTATGCTCAGGACATTCCAAGTTTTCACAGTGCTAAACTTCAAGTCTTCCCTAAGGAAAAATTCATGTTCTGACTTCAGGGGAAAATCTGGATTAATCTATGCTAAATTAGGAAAAGTTGTCTCTGGAAAGTTATAGCTTATACTTCTAGCTTTCCAACGGTATATAGTATAAAATTTTTGAACATCAGAGTCGAAAGTTATGGTCCTTATAAGGGAAGACATTCAGGAGTATAGACTATATCTTCTAGTCATGATTTATCGTTTAGTGATGACGTGTCGTTTGGCGATGATATGTCGTCTGGTGATGACGTGTATCTTCTATGCACTATTCATATTTCACCTTTTAGTCCATTTTTGACCCTGTAGGTGATAGAATATGTCTTCAAGGTCCAAATAAAAGTTTTGGATCTTAAATTTTCCTTTTAAACCTTCTAAAGAACACCTTGATATGATATCTTTAGAAGAATTTATACTAATTGTTCCAAAATAGGCCTTAGCTAAAACTTCTTCTGGGTACTGTTCATCTTGTATCGTCTGGTCCAATTTTGACCCTTTAGATGACAAAATCTATGTCTTCATGAAAGTTGTAGATCTTGAATTACTCTTTCAAACCATATAAGAATGACCTTGATCCGACATCTCTAGAGAAAGTTATACTAATTGTAAAACATCTTTTGTGTACTGTTCAAAAACTTCTTCTGGGTACTGCTCATATTGTATCGCCTAGTCTAGTTCTGACCCTTAAGATGACAAAATCTCGCTTCAATATCTTCATGAAAGTTGTAGATATTGAAGTCCTATTTTGAACCATCTAATAATGACCTTGATCTGACATCTCTAGAGAAAGTTATGCTAATTGTAAAACATCTTCTATGTACCGTTCATAAATTTCTTCTAGGTACTGTTCATATTGTATCATCTGGTCCAGATCTGACCTTTTAGATTACAAAATATTGCTTTGATATCCTAATGAAAGTTGTAGATATTGAAGTCCTCTTTCAAACCATCTAATAATAATCTTGATCCAATATCTATGGAGAAAGTTATGCTAATTGTCCCGAATTAGGTTCAATATGATTGAGGACAAAATCTTGTTTGATTCTTTTGATCATAACTTTGTTATCTGACCTCCAAATGAAGTGATTCTTAGACCATTAGATTCCTAGTACTTTTTACTACCTCTTAATAAAATTTTATAACCTTTGATACTGAATTGAAGAAGATTGATTGAATCAATTTAAGGATGTCAGATGGAAGAGTATGAATTGGATATTTTACTGAACATACTTCGGTATTTTGATGATAACTTGATTTGTAGAGCTCCGAATGAGATGATTCTTATTTCAAAATAAAATGGAGACATGGAGCTTCACGTTATCTAAAGGAATAGAACTTTAATTCAATCCCTACGACTTTCAATTTTTGGATGTAAGTTGAGTACAGAATATTTGCTTCAGTATAAGAATGACTCAAAAATGGGACCTGACACTTATGATATTAGAGAATGAAGATGAGCCGAGGACAAATAATGAGGGTTAATTACAATAACCATGCATGGTAACAAGCACACATTTTTATGAAGAAGTCAAATTGTGATTCCAGTTTGAGGTTTCCCAAAATCTATTCTAAAGTTGAAGAAATGTGTATGCTCATGTTTTATGATTTCGAATGTTAGGCTCCAGAAGCTGGGGTCTAACACTATACCCTTATAAGATGTACTTCGTTTGCTCTATGGGAGGGTGGTTTGGGCTATTACATATCTACTTTATGCTGCTATATGTATATGACATTTTAGTCATGGGTAATAATTGTGTACTCCTCAATTCTTTTATTACTGAATTGTTGCACAAATTTTCCCTCAAAGATCTAGCTCCACTTCATTTCTTTTTGGGTTTTGAAGCAATAAACTGTCAAGATGGTCTTTTTCTTATCCAAGAACATTAGATTCATAAGATTCTTGATAGTGAAAACATGGATGCTGCCAAAGTTATCTGTACTCCTTTAAATACCTCAGTATGTATTCAAAAATTAGCCATCAACTAGCCAGTTAATGTCTTTGCATACCAGAAGGTTATAAAGGCTCTTCAATATCTGTCTTTTACATGACCTGATATGTCCTTTTAGGTTGATAAGCTCTCTTAATTTATGCATTGTCCAAATGATGCTCATTGGGATGCTCTGAAACGTCTACTTCAATATTTTAAAGGTACATTATCTTACGAACTTTTGTTGTGGCCACGCTGTTTTTCTCTACATGTTTTTTTATTCCGATTGGGATGGTAATGGGACATCAAAAGTGGCTTTGTTGTATTTATTGGACCTAATTTAGTGTCATGGAGTTCCAAGAAACAATGATTAGTAGCACGATCTTCTACTGAGGCAGAATATCGAGCTGTTGCAACTGCTACCTCTGAAACGTAATGGGTCTAATCTCTACTTCAAAAGTTGCAGATTCCTACCTATACTCTTGCTTTATATTGTGATAATATTGGTACCACTTATACTTGCTCCAATCCTGTCTATCACTTTAAAATGAAGCACATTGAAATAGATGTGCACTTTGTTCAATAATTAGTGGCACAAGGAAAATTGCGTGTTACTCATATTTCCTCTAAAGATCAACTAGTCGACCTTCTCACTAAAGCCGTATCTAAGCATCCTTTTCAACATAATCGAGCCAAGCTAGTAGTGCTTGATGGAACCACTATCTTGCAGGGGTGTATTAAGGAAGATACTATCAAATCCTTATCCAGTTAGTTACCATAGATGTTATTCAAATTGATGTTATCTTTTTGTTGTAATCAAATCTTACTTTTCTACAACTATACTTGTATATATATCAGATGTATATGTTGAATATAATTAATACCTTTTCCCACTTATTCCTCTTTATTTTTTGCCTTTTATAATGGGATGTGGACTTTTGAGACAATAATGATGCTCTTATTATTACTTCTTATTTTAATGATTTTCATTGGTTAAATCAAACTTATAAATAAACTCAAATTTTTTAAAATCATATGCATCATTAATCAATAAAATTGGTTACTTAAATTTGATTGTATATCCACCAACTAAAGGACATTTATAAGAAACATTTCTTTCTCACATAAATTATCCCTTTTGTGTATTTGTGTTTCGCTTAAATGATAATCATCGGTGTGTTTAAATGATTATTATCTCATAATTATAGATAATGCTAAGATTATTAACTATTATTTCCAAAGGTCATATCCCAAATTCATCAGGTGTGTCCTTTTATTATTATCTCCTACTTAAATATGATAGGTTTAGTTAATAAGATTTCTACATGTTCTCATACTTGTCTAATATCTCATGCAATTAGCATATGATGAGAGTTTATAGTCATAAATTTGTTAGGAACATATGACATATAGATTAATGAATCAATCCTTCAGTATATCTAATATGCTATACCGAAAGGCAAATTTTATATTTAAATATCTTTTGATCTTATTTATTTTATCGAATCATAAATGTATTCAATCCTCCTGTCACCTTTGAATATATAATTTTTCTTATGCAAATTACTAATAAAAATTTTCAAAAAGTTACTAATTAGAATGACCTCATTCGATTCTAAATTTTCTTAAATTGAATTTAATTTACTATCCTCTAATTATCCTATAAGATCATATCAAACATAATCTTTTGGTAATATTATAAAGTAACAAACCTTAATTTAATTCTTAAGAATTAGACAAGAGTCCTAAGAGTATATTATAAGGCTCATATAACATTTAGGGTCTCACACAATGTAAATTAAGATCTTATAACTTACATTTATTTCTTTTTATGGTAGGTCTTGAGCCCACGGTAAAAATCATGTATTACGGTATTAACTCCTATTCATTTAGAGCATACGTCTTCTATAAATGTAATACCATACAAATGTTTATTCGAACATACTTAATGTTTAACTTGAGTTCACTTGTCTTCTTTTAAATTTATTTTTAAAACTCTTATCTAGCAACTTAAGACAAATATGGTGATCATATGATCACTTTAAACCTTTTTTTTGACTTATTATCTAAGTTGGCATTTGCAGTTTAAGTTTTTTAATCTAGCTCTGAATTATCATCTTGATAATAAACTTAACAACTGCCTCATCTATATTCATCATAAATACTAAAGTCAATAGTCCATGTGAGAAGGTCAATATTTTATCAGTTTAATATACTTTTTAATGCATACAAAAAATGTCATACATATGTTTCAGAATAAAATACTATATAATGCTTATTCGTTAATAAACATTGTTAACTTATATATGTATTTATACATGACAATACATTGAATGAGCATAAATGTTAATCAATTACATTTTAATATCTTTATAATCCTAATTACTTCACATGCCTAAACTATTGATATCGTGATATCAGGTTTGTAACTGAATTTGTCATCATATCTCATGTAGATATATACTTCATGTGCAATTCTCCTCATGAAACTATATCTTTCACATAATTGTATTTGATATCTACATGATTGGTTTTATAATAAAAATTTGGGTCTTTAGTATAAGTGGTTGCTACTTAACTGTCACAAGTGGTTGTTACCAGATTAGTTTTGCTTTGAGTGAATCCAAACTAGCCAAGAATTGTCTAAGTCATATGACTTCTTGTACTACTACTGAAAATGTTATAAATTCATCTTCTAGTGCAGATAAGGCAACATATAATTGCTTTTTACTTTTGAAGTAAGAAAACAATTTTAACAATAGTTTTTCTTATCTAAATCTCTTTCCCAATCTATATTTGTATACCCTTCTATACGTAGATCATTGCCTTGATGACACAATATATAATCAATATTACTTTTTACATACCTTAATATTCTATTTATTGTTTTCCAATATGCTTATATGAGATTTGACTAATATATGCTCACTATTCCAATAACTCAATAAATATTTACATCATGTGATTTCCAATTGCATTGGAATAAGGAACTTTCTTCATTTGTTCCCTTTCATGTGGTGTAGATTGCAAAAATTCTTGTTGATACCTTGCCTTTAGTAATAAGATCATTTATTGGTTTGCAATCTTACATATGAAATAATTCTAAAATCTTTTGAATATAAATTGCCTCAAAAATGATAATAATCTTTTTAAACAATATTTTGAAATCTTAACTCCAAGAATATATATAGCTTCACCCATATTTTTATCACAAATTTATATGACAACCAATTTTTTATTTGCTTGACAAATTCATAACATTACAGTCAATCAAAATGTCATTCACATGTAAAGGAAAAATCATAAATTTATTTATGGATACTTAATATATACACAATGGCCTTCATCAAGTATATGCAAATTATTTAAAATAATTGCCTTATGAAAACTAATGTACCACTATCTTGAAGACCACTTCTAATTCAATTTTAATAACTGACATATCTTATGCTTTTAACCTATCTCATTGAAACCTACAGGTTATTCCATATAGATTTCTTATTCTAATTATTTATTTAGAAAATCAATCTTTACATCTATTAATGTAATTTAAGATCTAAACTGGATATTATAGCTAATATTAGACAAATTGAAGTGAATCTCACAATGCGCAAAAATGTTTTGTCATAATCAATTACCTTATATTGTGTGTATCCTTTCATCATGAGGCTTGCCTAGTATATTTTGATACCGACTATCATCAACATTTTGTTTTATTTTAAGAACTCATTTGTTCCTAATAGATTTGCACCCATTAGTAAGATCAACCACGTCTCGCACATGATTTAAGCTTTAAAAAACCATTTATTTTTTCATTGTTTGCACTCATTCTTCTTTAACATGATCATTAAGAGCCTTATCTTCATTCATTGACTCATCATCTTCTTATGAGATAATCACATGAATTTCTCCTTTAATTTCAAAATGATGTCAGCAATCAAGCCACAATTACTTTGGTATAAATGTGGTTTATAAGAAACAAATTTATCAACATCTTGATTACTCTCACTCAGATCATATATGGTAGACAAACTTTCAATGGGTTGTAATCTTAACTGTCCTTGAGTTAATTCTTTAAGTTCTAGACTACTACCACTAAGATAAAGTCCTTGTTCATGATTCCAAATAACAGAATCATTCTAATCTAGAGTTTTAGATAGAAATATATCTTTTCCTATTTCACCCTACTTTGGAAAGTCATTTCTAAAAATGTGACATCTCATGATTCAAATTCAGTTACACTTCTATTATCTCGTCCACTTATGAACGCATCTCATTTTAAATGTTTAGAGTATCTAATAAATATAATTTTCTTCCTTTTTGGACCTAGTTTCCTTATTTATGAGAGATGTTATAAATGTAGGTAGCATATCCTATGGTCTTCGATGTTTTATATTAGGTTTTTCTTATCCATAACTCATATGGAGTGTTAGTAACTAATTATGGGGATTGTCATTTAATTTAGATAATTGATTAGATATAATCTTTCAAGTCTCCTTTTATTCTCTTTTAATCAATAAAAGCATACCTAAATTAATTTTACTCTTCCTATTATGGCAATAAAGATAAAAAGAGTTCAGTAAGATTCACAAGGTTTAATTAAATGACATCACTAACATTCACCTCTTTTGATAATGCTAATTAGTGATTAATGCTTCTATAAACTAATATCACCTTTGACTTTTTCTCAACTATATGATATTTTAATTGTTTCAAATTAATTTATAGGTATTAAATGAAAATTTATCAATAATGAATACCATCAAAAGTTAATCACATCACCAATACTATATTTAATTCATCCACACCCTACATTAGAGATTTAGCTATGCATCATCCTTGAGGTAGCAATCGTAAGCAAATAGAGTAGCAAAAATCATAAAAGAAAAGTTCTTTAATGGATTATTAATCTCTAGATGTTCTCTTTCCTTTGTTAGGATTAAATTGAGTCTCTTTTCTCCTTAACTATGACCACAAGGCCTTTCCTTAGTGATCTTCTCTCTTTTTAACTAATAAAAACCTACTTCTTTTTTCAAAAATGAATAAAGATATATTAAACTATAGACGAAAACTATGACAAGATTATAATGATTATCATAAAGAATTGAGAGCTCTAATCTACCTCACACAACATCGATTTTTACTATAATTACAAGAAGAATAACTTACAAATGTAAGGACTTGTTTAGAGTACAACTAATCATAGGTTCCATTTAGTTTTCATAGAGGGAGATAAATGAAGATCATCTCGTTTGGTAATGATGACAACTCAAATCTAGTTGAGGATTTTATCCTCCAACTTGTGCTTGTCTTCTTCGATTTGCCTTTGAAATCTATTATTTCATTCAAAGCATGTAAATGGTGGTGGTGAATGCTACTTTGGGAAGGATAGCATTGTCGTGGAATTGGTTTATTACCCAACTCAAAGTGTGCTCCCACTCATAGGTCTAGTGTGTAGCTTCCACCATACATAGGATTATTCTTCATATAGCTTTAGAGTCATAACACTTTATTAAAAACCTACTTTAACACTTTATAAAACTAAAAGGATCTTTTAAGTACGTGTTTTTATATGTCAATTTTTGTGAAAAATATGATCTAGCACATAAACTATATTATAGGTTATGTCTATCATTAGAACTTTAATTCTTCATCTAGAGAAGAACATAAGCTTTGACATGCTCATGTATGAGACTGTTTCCAACACTTTAACTTCTTCACCCAGTGAAACTAGCTTTCACATGCCTATATTTGAGGTTATGTCCAATACTATGATTTCATTACGAAGTGACACAAACTTTGTCGTGATAGTGTGTAAGACTATTTTGTATTTTCTACCACTAGAGTTTTATCTATGACAATATATTACTCACAAACTAATGCATATGCACGTCTCATTTGGTAGTAATATGATGATTAATAAAATTTTGATCCCATAAGGAAGGGATAATAATTAAAAAAATATCCTACTATTACCTAGTTAATTAAAAAAAAGAGAACTAGTTTTGGTGATTGATAATTAACCTAATGCTAAGCATAAACCTAAACCTAGGTAGAGTAATCAACCAATAGAAATAGAACAAAATGTGTAGTCAAGGGAAGAAAATATATATGAATGTCATCTATATTGCCTTAATATCATCTTTGTATTCATAATTTAATTTACTTAGAATGTATTTATCATTTAGACTAACAAAACATCTAAAAACATGAGATTACACTTTCTCTAGTTGCAACCATGTATTCCTAAATTATCTACTAAGCTAATAACCCTTTAAATGCATTAAATTATATGAAATTCTGTGGAAGATTTCACCCTAAGACTAAAGATATCATATAGATCTATCTTTATTAAACCAGTCAACCTCTAATATTTAAGTCATGGTCCATTCACATGTAGGTACTCTAAAATTGTTCATAAGTGAATTTAGATCAGATTTAATTGCTAGTATACATAATCTGCATTATAAGCAATTAAAGATAATATGTAACAATATAATTTTTTTATAAAAGGCAAGTGGGATTTTGTTAGCTTTATATTCAAAATGGAGTTTGAAGCAAGGCTATAATTATTGTAACTGGGGGTAGTTTTTGTAAAAGGCTCTTGATAATTAAAATTGCCATTGCGTTTGAAGCTTAAATCTTTCTCACCATTTGACTAACGTTAACCAACATTAATGTTGATGGTATCCAAAGCATAAGAGATACTATTCTTTAATTTGCAATCACAAAGATAAAAAGGCTTCACATAGTCCTTTCAACTACATTTAGAAATATGTAACCATGGATTTTGGGAAAGTATAGTTCAATTCAAAATCCTTATAGTCATAGTACTATTTCAAATGATAATTAACAATACATGAAGTTTTCTTCTATTTTTGCTTCTTGCCATACAAATTGAGTAGCTAAAGTCTCAATTTTACAAATATGTTAAAGCAAGATTATACAATTCTATGGAATCTATAAGCATAAATGCAAAGAAATATTTAAAAGGAGTTGGAAAACTAGAACTAAGTTTTAATTAGGGTATATAGGTCTCATACTAATATATATACACCATATGGTATAATAGGGCCCAAAAAGACAATAAAAATAATAAATTTGTGCCATGTTAGCATTAATATGATACATACAAAATGAGACATAACTCTATCAACATCTTTGTCCATTTAGGGTTTAAACTAAACGATTTTCAAATGTCATGGTTTATTTTGAACTAACACTCTGAAACATTAAGATCTGATATATATTTTGGTAAAAATGATAGAATTAAAATTACACTTTTTTTGCCTAAACGTAAATAATCAAGAAAATTTCACCTTAAAACATTTCAATAACTTAAATTAACAATGAAATGCAACACTTATTTAAAAAATTAACACTTATCATTCACATAAATTATGTTGTGTTACTTTTTGTTAGGTTAGTAGCTAGTGAAGTTTCTTACATATAGCCCCAAATTCTACTTGAAATACATTGAGTTATTCAAAGGTACCTGACTAATCTACTTCTAAATGCACTTCTTGTAGTTAAATTATTGAATTATTTCATATAAACCACTTTATAACTATTTCTTGGATTCTCATTAGTAGGACTAAGTTACTTTCCTAATTAAATTTCATGATGTAGGATCTAAAGTCACGTAAAATATCATTTGGAGTGATCATCCATTATGCCTAGGACTATGTCATATCCTCGTCAGGTGATGATTAATGCATTTGTTATGAATTTCATACATTTGTTGCTTTTATATGAAGTTCCTACAACATTGATGACAATTTAATTTTTGGGATCCTTAAAAGTGTCACCTCCTTAGTCTTATAATTGCTTTTATGAATCAATAACACATCTAAGAAGTTACAAGTACTTACATTGTCAATCAATATATGTATCCCTTAATTGTCTGAATTCTTTTAAATCATTTACTCTCATACCTTCATTAGTCATAGGTTCCTCTTCTTGAATTATAAGGCTCTCTTCTCCTTTTATCATATATAGATGAAGTTGTTTTCTTACTACATTTGTATCCTAGTATGTATCTGCCATCCCACTAGAAGCATAGTCTTTTTGCTCAAAATAATTCATAGGTTTGTGGTGTTTTTGAAATGATTTTTACTATTAGCATTTCCTTGACTTCTTGGACTAGGTAAAATTCCATCAACTGGGTTATGCTTAGTAACAACTAATGCTTGTGTTATTCCCTTTGAATGGTATTCTACCTCTTAAATTCCCCAAATTATGACGTACTTTTGTACTTATTTGATGTAGATTGGTGTTAGCAACTTAGACTACTGCTACCTATTTTCTTACAAGAAATATGTTTAATGCCTCTCTTGCAAGCTCATATAAATTGAGTTCAATAATGACTATTAAAAACAAATTTGTTTATATTGTAATGTGCTTCTCTACATTTGTTTATTTGGTACATTTGAAAATATGTAGCTGTTTTTTTTATTAATATTAATGGTTTATTAGTTTGCTTTAATTAACTAGTTACTTTTTTAAATCAAAACTAATGGTTTATTAGGAGGTTTGATTAACTTCTTAATGAATATAGATTTTGATTAAGCAAAGTATAATTCCAAAAAAATAATTTTAAAAAGATGAGATTGTCGTAATTGTAAGAAAGTGAAAAGACAAATTTTGTTTTTTACATAACATTTCCATTAAAATAGAAGTTAGACCCTAACATTTCGAAATGTTCAAAATGAATGTTGACATTTGCAAAACAATCAATTTATAAATGAACAAAAATATTGATGAAGTTATATCTTTGTTCTTCCCTGATTTAGCATAAATTTATTATTTTTTATTAGTTATATAGGACTCACTATGCCACTGGACCCATATATTTTAATTAAACTTAAATTAATTTTAAAATATTTTCCTTAATTCTTTTTATATATAGTAAATCTTAGTTAAAAACAATAAACCTAATTTAAATTCAAATAATCTAACTTAACCTAATTAACTTAATTTTAACTAACAAAGCCTTATTTTACTATCAAATTCCCAATTCGATTTTTCTATTCCAAGAAGCTCTAAACCATATAGTAAATCTTTCCGTGTGTTAACTTTATCTATGCACCAATCTTTCTATGCATTTTCCTTCTAAAAGCAACATACAAGGGATCAATTTGGCAAAAAACCAAAAACTTAGAATAGCTTATAGTGGCTTAGGCCAACCTTAGTCTTAGATTATCTTAGAGACAAAAAGAGTCCAAGAAGAGCATAAAAAGTGAAGCTAGAGGAAAGGAGATTAACCTTGTTTGGTTCTTGAGTATGGTTAACATTTTATAAGCAGTTTGCTCATTTTCTTCAGGATAGGTATGGAATGCTTGGATATGAAACGGATTTGGACAAGAGAAGGAACACCTTAAACTAAAACTATCAAGATGTAATGCTAATGACTTAATAAAGCAGAAATATACTACTAAATCGAAGTTGATTTTTGCAATTATTTATCTAACTCGAGGTTTGTCTACTTTTTTCATATGGCTCGTAACCAAGAAAAGTTTGAAAACAAAGGATAAAGTCAAGAACACCAATGAGTTGAAATTGTGACCTATGCAATTTGAAAGATGAGAATGTCTCACATATATTCTTCAATTACCAATATTCCAAAGGCCTTTGGAAGTAAGTTAAACTCAAATGCAATACAATCTACAACGTCAATAATTGGGATAATTTGATTGTATGGCCAAGCAATAAGTCCTTTAAGCATAAGGGAGACCTTCAAATATTCAAATTATCCCTTAGTTGTTTGATCTATTTGGCTAAAGGGAGATAAATACCAGTAAACTATGGAAGAGCCTATAGTTGTTGAAGTTCTTGCCTTTTAAGAGCATTAACTAGATGAGAGAAATAATTGTGTCAAACAAAATAGAAGAGGAAGCAAGTAGAGGAAACAAAATACTTGCCTAGATAGATACTACTTTGACATCTCTCTCTTTTTTTTTTTTTTTGTAATATTGACATTTCCATTTCTCTTTAATATAGTCTTTTAACAACTCAAAAAAAAAATACACTTAAGGGTATAATTTTATAAGCCCTTTTTGGCAAGTTAGCTTTGAGATCTTACTAAAACAATTAAGAGATTCTCTTTAATACTTAAGGAGTACTATATAGATCCGTCCACCTTACAACTTATTCAACTAGATCCAAAGCAACACAAAAATTTATGACTTCTCTAAGTTTTTAAATGGCATGAAATAACAAAGTGAATTTGATATTAATTGGAGTTTTATTAGTTAAAATAGGTTAATTAGAATTAAGTTAGAAGTCATTTGGTTTCTGTTTTTCAATTAAAATATTTGGTTTATGTTTCTTGTTTTTGGTTTATTTTTTTTTTTTGGTTTTAGTGTCAGTATAATAATTTTATGAATTAATTAAGTAAATAATTTTATTACTATTAAAATATTTGGTTTTACATTTCTTGTGTTTTGATTTTTATATTTTGGTTGTTAATAATTTTAGAAATGAATTAAGTAAATAATTTTATTGTTAAATAATATTGGCAATAAATAATAGTAAAATGTTTATTACATTTTATTAAAATAAATAATTTCATAATTAGAATTTATTAGAAATTAATATTTTAATTATGAAAATAAATTTATTCAAAATTTATGTATTTAAGGCATTTTAAACTTCAAAATAGTATTTTATTTTTAAAGTAATTATATTATATTAATCATAATTGTTTTTCGTAATTAATATAAAAGATTAAGTAATTTATATTTAGTTGATAACAAATGAGATTGTGAAAAAAAATAAAAATAAAAATAATTTTATAAGTTATGAAAATTTTAAAAACTAAAATAAAAAACAGAAACTATAAACTTAAATAATTTTTTAATGAATTTAAAAAATTTAAAAATTAAAAATGGAAATAAACATACCCTCAAATTATTTAGATTAAATTCAATTATAGATTTTATTAAAATAATTATAGTCAATAAATTTAAAGAAACTTATTTTGAAAATTAATATAGAATTAATTAAAATATGTTTTAAAATTGAAAATCTCCAAACCTCTTCAAGAAACCCCTCTCTTTAATCTCCGGAAAAAATTCGAAGAAAAACAAGGAACAGAGGAGCCACGCCTAACTTTCCACGTTGTGAAAGGTATAAGTGTGATCTACTACGTTGGTAGAGCCCGATATAACCTTCCCTTCTCCCAGACGCCACCGCAGTCTCAGCCTCCGCGGCCAATCACCACCACCACTGCCACCAGGTATCAATCTTATTCTCTCACTCTCCCAAACACACCGCCACCAATCCTTTGTTCCCCTCGACCGCTTCACTCTTTTACTTCTGTTTTGCCAAATTATTATGCTTGGAAATTTAGGATCCAAGGTGCTGTTTTTTGGATTTAGTTTTATATCTTAGATTAACGTTTTTAAAGCTTCATGGTTTTTGTTCTTTTCATTTCTAACACTGGTGCTTGGGAATTTTCTTGTTTTTATTTCGGTTACCTATCTCGTGCACATTTTCATGTTTAGAAATTTCTCCGTTTTCTCGAATGTTTTCTTAAATGTGGAATTTTCCTTTTCGTCCGTAAAGTTATCCTACATTTCCCTTCAGATAGTTATGGCTGTTTATTTTTATGTTCCATGGACCTAAATTCATTTAGGTGGTGTTACAATGGATGCTAGTGTTCGACCCATTTTTCATTTTTGATTTATTTTAAGGACTGATAAACTTATAGCTTTTTGTTGATGGTGATTCGGCAAAGACTATATTGATTGACAAAATGCATACAATTTTCTTGATTAACATAACTAAATTAAACTGAGCAAAACTCGCCAACTATATGGTAAGGGAGATTTAAGTTCTTCTTTAGTTGAATTGGTGTGCTTTGGAAAGTAGAGCAATCACTTTTTTAACTGTTTGATTTGAAACATCGGGAGAAAGTGAGCCGGACTGGTCATATTGAGTTTTCATCCAGGAAGTCTTATTTTATATATGTTCTCTTTATTCTCACTTTTTTGGGTCATTTCTCTTTTACTGGAACTAATCACTTTTTCCATTTTTTTTGGTGAAGATACTAGTTACATCTCATCATGGCTTATGCAGCACATATTATCCGTCACTCTAAAAGGGTATCTTCCACATCCATTATCTGCAATCACCCATTATTTTCAATTATTCCCCTCTATATTTTCTCATTTCCCAAATAAATTGGATGTCCAGTTTTGGTTTCTCTAAATACGTGACAATTTGTTCTGTCTTTGCACTCTGTTGATTTATGAGTCATTAGCTTTTGGGTACGATCGAGATGCCTTTTTAACAGGTGAAGAGTAGTAACTGTTTGTAGGTACGATCTGGATGAATTTTTCATGTCTATTGGATTAAGGGATTAAGGAAACAAGCTGTATTTGAAGAATTTCATCTATATTTTGTATGTTCTGCGATGTGCTTATTGAGGAATTTTACAAGCATTTTTTTTAATCTTTTGGTTCCCTTTTGTGTTCTTCACAGTTAAGAACTGCTCCCAACTTGTTTCGGAAAGAACATGCTGGGTTGGTTCAATGGTTTTCAGATGATGTACAACGTGAATCCAGTAAAATAGATGGTATGTATCTATATTTTTAGACACCATTCTTGTTCTAGTTAAGCTGCAGATAGTGGACTTCAACATTTTATTTCAAGTAGTTTCTCTTATTTTTGCTCATGAAATGACAAACTGCCTAGACTACATTAAATATGCTCTTCAATTGTGTCTTTATTTTCATGTATCAGGGGATAAGCTTACAGAGATGCATTAGCAATCTGTATTTGCATTGAGTTCCATTAATTGATATCTAGATCTCTGCGTGCATCATTACATCTTTCTCTTAGTGCGAAACTAGAAATAAAATTTATCGAGAATCACTACAGTGTAACAGATTCGTTATCCAATAAAGTGGCTGAATTACTTCATGATTCTCAGCTAGGATATTTTAGTTAGTCAACAGTCGTTTCACTGCATCTCTCTTTGTCAGTTACAGTATCGGGCCTTTTGTTTCTTTTCTCTGAAGACTTGGTCATATTTTTTTAGGTATTTGGAAGATTCACCTTCATGGTTATGTGACTGCAGAAGATAAGAAGTTCTCAAGAGTTTTCCCTAAAAGCCCTGTAAGTATGGCCATCTTTGTGCTGTTTCTGTAGCTCTTTCTTATGGTCTTTGTCTTATTGTTGCTTACCACTGTTTATGCAATTTGCTTATTGGAGTTATAACACTTCTTATTAATACATGTCATGTTGTGTAGATATTCTCATCTGATGGATTTAAGAAGAATGTTTCAAGGACAACACTGAAAGTTGGTTTCCAAATGAGTGGATCTCTCTCCACAAGACCTCCTTGGTATCCACCTACCCTCCTTTTCTTTGTTAGCTTAAACTTCTTTGTAGGATTTAACATGCTCCGTATTGCTACTTCTGTTCTATTAGTTCACAGGTACTGTGTAGGAGAGGATTTTCATCTGATTCAGGTATAGTGTCCAACTTTTTGAGTTTTCCTTTTGACTTCGATGACACATCTTCTGATGTAGATACTCAGTTTTCAAACTTTATTGTCAGATATCAAACTGCCCTAAATTTTGGGAGAAGAAATGAGTAGTAATGCAAATAGGCATGAAAATTTTCTTGGTTTAGCTTTTGCATTTGGATTTCTCAAAGAGAATTTTCATGTTTCTATTCAAATTGGAACTAGATATTCAAAATTTCAACATAAAACATGGGGCAAGATGGAAATCAATTTTGTCAAAAGGCTTTATTCGGGGTTTCTACCTATCATGATTTTGATTGAATAACGTATTCTTTCCTTCAGTCATCTTGTCTTCTGTAATATGATGCAGGTCTCCCTCCGCACCAAGCGATTGGAATGCCATCTCTCTCACCCACAATGACAGAGGCATGTTTTTCTTAAGGGTAATCCTTTATTTAACATCAACAAGGAAGAATAGAGTGTTCATGGTTCTTTTCCAAATTAACAGGGTAACATAGCAAGGTGGTTGAAGAAAGAGGGTGAAAAGGTTTCTGTTGGTGAAGTCCTTTGCGAAGTAGAAACGGTAGGGTCCATACAGTTTAGTGGTGAAATATCAAATTTGATTATGTTGTTTGTGATATGCTTATTAATAATATTTCGTTGTATGGAATTCTCAGGATAAGGCAACTGTTGAGATGGAATGCATGGAAGAAGGCTATCTTGCAAAGATAATAAAGGGAGATGGATCAAAGGAAATTAAAGTTGGTGAGGTATTTATTCATTTATCATCCACAAGTCTCCCATGTCGTTCTTTTATCTGTTTTTTACTTTCAAGGGAACAGCGGTCCCAAGAATGTAATGGGATAATGGTGAACGTCCATCTTGTGTCACTCAATTGTGTTCACCAGTAGTATTCTTATTAAGATTTTAAGAAGGTTTAATTGAACATTGTTGTGCTTAGTGTTCATAATAATGCGTTAGACATTTACTTTTGTAGGTTATTGCGATCACTGTTGAAGATGAGGAAGACATTGATAAATTTAAGGATTTCAGTCCTTCAAAATCAGGAACTGGTGCTGGGTCTGCAAAAGATCCATCTAGTCCTAAACCAGCTACTCCTCCCACAAGGGACGTGGTTCAGGAACCTGTTAGCTCACCCAAACCAACAACGACCAGGCCCAACACAGGTTCTTCCGAAGATCGCATTTTTGCCAGTCCTCTTGCAAGAAAATTGGCTGAAGATCACCATGTTAGTTGTTTGAAATGCTATTGCTACCTTATTGCCAATGTGCAAATGTGCCTTTAGACAATGCTAAATTGCATCTGTTCGTTTGATTTGTTTATATTGGGTATAAGGTATCCCTTGCAAGCATCAAAGGAACAGGTCCTGATGGACGCATTGTGAAGGCAGACATTGAAGATTATTTGGGTATGATAACAGGAGTAGCTTCCTTATTATAAGATTGATGCTGTTTGCTGTCATTTATATTTGAAGTGATTTAACTGATAGATATATATTATACAGCTTCACGTGGCAAGGATGTTTCTGCGGCGGTGCCTAGTGCAAAGGGTGCGGCGGTGCCTACTTTAGATTACATAGACATACCTCATACACAAATAAGAAAGGTAGTACCCACGAATTTTAGTTCACTTACCTGATTTTCCAAGGTACTCTTGGCCAAAACAATTTATATTTTAAACTGAAGTTTATTCTGAAAGCCTGCAAAGCTTAGACCTCGCGCCTTGCTGTATCACATGACATCTAAGATAGCATTTAAACTATTATTCATCCATGTTGATTCTGATCCTTCATTTTAGCGAAGTTCCCAAGTTCTGTTGTGGTGTTGTATGTGATGTCACGTTCATTTTTAATGATCATCATGCATTTGATCTCATTTCGAGTTTACTCTGAATCAAATTTCTTGCGTGTGCTGTACAGGTCACGGCTTCACGTTTGCTGTTCTCGAAGCAAACCATTCCTCATTATTATCTGACAGTTGATGCATGTGTTGACAAACTTATGGAGTAAGTATTCGTATATGCTATGTCTAAAATTAAACGAGTGCTTGTGTTCTATAATCAGTTACACCATTGATCTGTATACAGTTTGCGGAGTAAGCTAAATTTGTTACAAGAGGCCTCAGGTGGGAAAAAAATATCTGTAAATGATCTTGTGATTAAGGTATGAACTCTTCATCCTAACTGATGTTAGGAAACACATGAATTTGATAGATGGCGTGGGAGTGAAAGTTATTCCAAGGAACTATGTAAATGTTTATAGTAGGCAATGTGCTTTCCAGGTTTGAGATAATATTGGCTCATATAAGACAATATAATTCTTGCAAATTTTCCACTAAAAAAATTCGAACTTTGAGTATGATGACATGATTTCAACCTCTTGGATTATTGAAATGTGACTGCAAACACTGTAATTGCAGGCTGCTGCTTTGGCTCTTAAAAAAGTTCCCCAGTGCAATAGTTCGTGGACTGATGACTATATCCGGCAGTAAGTACATAGTAAATACTCTTGTGTTATTAATGTTAATCCCAGTTAAATAACTGTTTTCTTTTGTTTATAATCAGGTACAATAATGTGAACATTAATGTAGCAGTACAAACAGACAATGGATTATATGTTCCGGTCATTAGGGTGAGAATGTTCACAAAGTCATTACTTCT
Organism: Erythroxylum pedicellare; assembly: GCA_027563575.1. NCBI lineage: Eukaryota > Viridiplantae > Streptophyta > Magnoliopsida > Malpighiales > Erythroxylaceae > Erythroxylum > Erythroxylum pedicellare. Next base: position 10,806,293 of record JAOQMP010000007.1, read on the forward strand.
CTGTTATTCGGTTGTGGCTGTCCTTATGTGACATGAAGCTCCATAAATGTGCAGGATGCAGACAAGAAAGGTTTGTCTCGGATTGCTGAAGAGGTCAAACTTTTGGCACAAAAAGCCAAAGACAATAGCTTGAGGCCAGAAGACTTTGAGGTAGCAAACTTTTGTATACGTTGGTTGTTGGGTAATTATCTCTTGTGAATGTATATTGAATATGTGTGGTTTTCCTATTTTTCAGGGAGGAACTTTCACTGTGTCCAATTTGGGAGGACCTTTTGGCGTCAAACAATTCTGTGCCATCATTAATCCTCCTCAATCAGGCATTCTAGCGGTTGGATCTGGTACAATGAGCACTTAAACCTCAACTATGAAGAACATTCGCATATAGTTCATATTTTTTTATTATCATGTTTTTTATTGGTCAGCTGAGAAGAGGGTTATCCCTGGTTTGGGTCCTGATGAGTTCAAATTTGCTTCATTTATGTCGGCAACTCTAAGCTGTGATCACCGTGTCATAGATGGTATGTAGCTCCTTGAAATCTATTCACCGAACAGAGCCCATCTCCCTAAAATCAAATCTTGGATGATTAAACATTTATTTTGTTCCGTTCAGGTGCAATTGGTGCAGAATGGCTAAGAGCCTTCAAAGGCTACGTGGAGAGTCCAGAGTCTATGTTGCTATAAAACATTTTGTGGCATCTTCCATAATGATTTTTAGATATTCTTTTTCTATTTGCTCTCACTATTGCACAAGGAACTTGACTATGATCCCAACAGTGGATCAATGAGTTGCCGTTTGTGTTTTAATGCCATTGTTTGACCAGGCAGCCTCTTTTTGTATGATTGTTCATGAAAATAAAAGCGGGGGCATTGAGGCTTTCAACTGCAAACTGAATTTTGATATGCAGAGTGTAATAATCCCTTTCATTTATCTTATCCTTCTCATCTGACGGTATTTATGGTGAAGACCCAGCAATTTGTCGAAACTTAAGGAGAAGCAGTATTGTAGCACTCAAATTTATCGTTGTATATAGTAAGGAATAGTGCATGAGCATAGACAAGTGTCAACTTACACCATCTGGATGTTAGCCAACGCCTTAAATCATTTTGCTAATTTGGAAAACCATTTGTTTGCTCGGACCAACGTTAAGAGTTAGATTGGCTCCTCGTATTAGCATTATTTGATTGGTCTATTTATGATCGTGTTGTTCTATATATTCTGTTGTCTTTTACAAAAGTTCAAGAGAAATTTTTTTCCAAAGCTCGAAAAGTACAAGGAGATTTTTCAAAAAATTAAAAAATTCAAAGTTTTTTAAATCGCAAGGAAAGTTCTTATCATTTACTTAAATTTCAATGATATAACTTGAAATTTTAGGGCGTGTTTGCTTTTATTTATATTTTTGGTCTTTTATGCGTGTTTTTAAATTTAGTAAAAAACTTGTTTGTTTGAATTTTTGGTTTCTTCTCGTTTTCAAAATTTATGAAAATTATAAAAAGTATTTTGTGTTTTGTGTTTTGTGTTTTTTTTTTAATAATTTGATTTACTAACAACT
>JAOQMP010000007.1:10808067-10827483 GCA_027563575.1 Erythroxylum pedicellare
AATTTAAAATATCTTTAAAATATATAAATTTCAAATAAAATTTTATTTAATAATGAAAATATATAAAAAAATAAATATTAATTTATACGTTATTTATTTTAATAAAATAAAATAATTTTATTGATAATTTATTAATAAATATTATATAAAAGATTAAAATAAATTTAATTAAAATAATTTATGTTTAAGTTTTATATAATATGTAATTATCATCAGTAATAAAAATATAATTACATTGATATAACAACCAAACATGTTTTTGTTTTCATTTAAAAGAAAAATAAAAATAAAAACTACAACAAAAAAACATAAGTGTGACAAAACATGCTGGACCCCGTTTTCGGAGCCCAACAATATTTAAAAAATTTCGGGGCCTAACAAAACAACTTCTTACGTTTTTTTAGGTAATGAACATGTCAACTTTGAAACTTTAAGTCAGAGTTTGGGAATAAGTATTATTAATTTCATAAGTCACATGTTACAACTTCTAAATATAAATGCAATGCTTTTGTTCTATACGTTAACAAATTGTTCACTTAAGAATGAATAGCTATTAATTGATAATATCAATAAGATCACAAATGACATAGTATTATGTCAATCATTTCTATATAAAAAATGACTAGTGACATTTGTTATATCATTATATTGTTTCAAATTGTGTCACTTTGTTTAAAGCAATCATGTATAGTTATATCAATCACATTTTATCAGTGCTATTTCACTATAGTTCATTATCAAGAGTAATTTTCATATAAGTATTATGCAATTGTAAATTTGGGTACTCAGTTAAAGCATCGATAGATTTGTTTCCTCATTGTAAACAAAAGATTCTTTTAATATGTAATTAAATGGATATAGTTTTGGTTCTTAATGTTGATAACATATACTATCCTTCTTTGGGTCGGGTTATATCTTTAGACTCTAATATTTGTAGAATATGGTTAAAGGATGAGTCCCACTGTAACACCGCATTACCATAAAGTATGTATTAGAACATCTTGAGGATATTCTAGTACATAATTTATAATAATGACATGTTAGAGCATTTACATTACCAACTTAATCATGGCATCATCTTAAATACTTAAAAGTCACATATTTTAAAACCAAACTAAATTCCTCATTTCATTTCATAAAAACTGAATCTACATTGTAGCTTTTCAGTGACTTCCAAATATGTACAATGCTCCAAACCTAATATAAAACATGCTACATGAAAGAGGGATTAATTAAAAAGTCTAACTAAATCCTTCAGTCTCAGCTGACTGACATTTAAGCTATTCTTCTTTACAAAAGTACAAGAATTATATTTCTTGTAGAGTCTCTCTGTCCCTAAAGTCCTCTCTTGTTCCTAAAATATCAACGTTGCAATTTTTATGAGTTTTGCGAACTCAGTGATGTAACCATTCTTGATAGTTCAATCAATTCATATCACAAATCAACATATATAAACACATAATTCACATCTTTTCATTTAGCATATATCATCACATATCCCATTTATATTCAAATACATGACCACATTATATTTCAGTCAAAAACATGTATAAAGTGTATATGCAAATGCTTGTGAGACTCACTTTCATTTTTTTTTTTACGTTGTTGTGATTGAGTGCTTAAACTATCCTGTATCTATTGTGGATATTGGACTTATTAAAATTGTCCTGCATCCATTGTGGATATCGGGCTCATTGATGCTGTCCCTTATCCGTTGGCGATACAAGGTTCATTAAACAGAACGAGCCTTTGGCTCTTAATCACAATCTAAGCTTAAAGCTCATTTTCGGTGGCTACTTATATCACATCTCTCATTATCTGATTATACATTCATGTAATGGAATGCATCACTTGTTTTCAAACAATCATTCATAATTTAAATCACAATTATCATCGAACCTTGATCTGATATTCAACTATCATTTTGAGTAAACACATAGTCAGTCCAAATTCAAATTCAAGTAGCACTTCAAATATCACAATCCCAATCACATTTTTCATCGGGCCTTCAATGTCAGAACAATCTATTTCATATCATAAACAATTTAGAACATAATTTAGTCAACCAAATAATTAAATGAGATGATCTAAGTTACTCATAAATCACGCCTGCAAGCTATTGCCTTCAAGTCCCGGTAATGTGTGGATGATGGCGCTTTGAATCTCCTCTATATCATGCAAAATATATTTAAATATATCACAGTTTTGCACAACTGTATAAGTATTCATTTATGCACATCTATGTATATGAAACATGTACAATGCATGTTCAATGACAATCCTGAGCATCTTATCATTATTCTTATCACAATATCATTCATATACCAAAACTCACATAAGTTTATTTGTACTAAGAGTTTGGACCACAATAAAACAATTTTAAACTAATTTCATAACCTAATTGATCATTTCATATTTAAAAAAAAAGTATACTTTCGGGTCCACTTTGCATGATCATTATAATAAGGAAAATTGAGTAATTTGGCAACAATTTCTTCTAAAAAATTGTTCCCATATATCTTAAGTTTCTAATGACACCAAGATCATACAATTTGATTTTATGTACTGAAAGTTATACTCAAACTACTTCAGACTATTCTTAAACTATAACAGTACTTTGCACTCAATTTCAAGCTAGATTTTGGAATTCTGAGAGACAAAATTGAAATTCTATTTCTTCAGAAAATTTGTAGCCATATGTCTTTGGTTTACTATAAATTAAAAATAATCTCATTTGGCTCTCTACATATCAAAATATGGCCAAAATATCGAAGCATATTTAGTGAAATCATTCCATTTATGAAATTCCAGCACTCCTCATCATTTTCATCCTAAATTCATCAATGAATCTTTTCAGAATGGGTTTATATGGCCATAAATTTTGGTGGAGAGAAAGAAAATGTGTTATGAGTTTGTTGGCTTAAAAAGCAAGTCATTTGGAGGTCAGGAGAAGAAGTTATAATAAAAAGAATGAACGATGTTCACATCTATCTCCTTTCGGTAAGCCTTTAAAGTTATGATCGTGCTAATTCCAGGCGGGTGTGCAATGTCACTATCGTGCTTGCATGCACGATCACGACCTATAAGAAGCATCACCGAAGTCATGATCGTGCTTTTCCAAATCCCCTGCACGATCATGCAACTCCTCTTCTCTTCCGAAACAACAGATTTTCTTCTTCCTTTCATTTTGTTCCATATTTCAAACTCCTACCTTTTACAACTAACACATCTTATACATAAATCATCTTTTCTACTTCCATATCATTTCAACTCAACACAAACAACTCAAGAATCTAGGACTAATATCAAACATCAAAAACTGACATCACACACGCATATTTCATCAAGTTTACTGCATTTTTTTCATTTTCTGCATCTTCCATTTAACTCCAATTATCACAAGCATTTTAGTCCAATTCAAACGTCATCAAAAGTCATTCATGATATCATAAAGCTTAAAGCTTTACTTATTTGATTAAGCTAAACTTCCAGCAATTGAGAGTGGGCAAAGAAGTTTAAGTGGATGGAAAAAAACGTGATAAATAGAAACAAAACAATATATGAACTGAAGTGTTTACTTTGATGTAAGAATTAAAAGCCAAATACACAAACATGAACACTAGATGTTTTGGTGATGGATGAATAAAGAGAGAGTTTTTGGTGTTGGGTGATTTCGGTGAAGAACAACAAAAGAGCTGCATAAATTTTTCTATAACCAAAACGTGACCAGGTGTATTCATATTACATTGCCACGTGTCACCAATGTATGTAAGCCATTTGTCACCTGTTAATCAGTCCATATGTCTTATTATAATTAATCCGCATGTCACACTTCCATTTGTCTCTTATTTCTACACTTTTTCTAGTCCAAAAATACTCCAAATTTTCAAAATATCCGAAATATCACCAAAATTGCTAAATCAATTTTAATATACTCCAATTTAATTTTCAAGACCAATAAAATCCACAATTCACATTTATAAACCAATTATATCCAGAAAATGTCAATGAATGCATGTTCAGTCATTTTAATGTGCAAAACTCAATATTAACCTGTTTATGTATGCCATATTATGCATAAGCATGAAATGTCCTTTTTAATTTCTCAGTAATTTCTTATATATATTGTTCTAGCCTTAACATAGGTAACGAGATGTTACACTGACACAAATACTCTAATAATAAAGTTAGTGCGAGCTTGAGAAAGAGTACAAGCTCTCCTTATATAGGAGAGTTGAGATGATATAAGCTCTACACATTGGACCATCTTGATAAACTTAATGATCCATAAGTGGGCCTACTAAAGTTTGGTTTAAGTATCATTTATCCCCCCAAATTTTGTGTTTTATTAGTGATAGATAGGATTTCATCAACTTGTACCTTTTAACCCTAAAGCTTTTGTAATTCCAATATGTATATGATGCTCCTAAAGTATCCAATACGAACTGTCACCTTAACCTATAACTAAAACGAACTACTTAAGGACAAGAGGACTATGTGAGGCTTAAGAGACTACTTGAGATTTAAAGACTCGCCTGAGGCTAGAAGGTCTATATAAGGTTTGTATGCTTGCTTGAGACCAGATGGCCTTAAGGTTAGGAGGCTTACATAAGGTTTGCTCAAGTTTCAAAGGCCTGCCTAAAGATTAAAGACATTAAGACCTATATAAAGCTCATAAGCTTGTCATCGTTTTAAATATTTTCCTAATACAAAGGCCTGCATAAATCATGGAGGCATATTTAAAGCCAAGAACCCCATATTCGACTTGAAGGCTTGTATAAATCTTGAAAGGATACATGAGTATTGAAAATATATATGATATATCATAGACCTACTTTAATATCAGAGGCCTAGTTGAGGTTAATAATAGGCTTTGCTTAAGACTTATATGCTAGCTTGCTTGAATCCTAAAATTGTTTCCATATTACTTTAGAGGTTTGCTTGAAATTTGAAGGCCTATTTGAGACTTAAAAGCTTATATGAAGTTAAGAGTTTCTTGAGGTTATAAGGTATTTGTTAGGTTTAGAGGCTTACATAAAGTTTGATGGCTATGTTAATGTCAGGAGACCTATATGAGACTTATAGTCTAATATGAGACTTGGAGGCCCGCTTGAGGTTGATGTATACATGAGAGCAAAGGCCTGTTTAAGGATAAAAGATCTTTCTAAGGCCTAAAGGATTACCTTAGATTCAAGAGCGTGTTTGAGACTCTAAGGCTTATTTAAAGTTTAGAGGCATAATTGACGCCTAGAGGTTCGGAGGCCTTTTGGAGAATCAAAGACCTAATTAAAACTTATGCCTTTTTAATGTTAGAAGGTCTTTTTAAAGAGACCTATGTGAGGATTAGAGACCTCCTTGAGACTTAAAGGCTTTTTTATGACTGTACATCATATTAAGCACGACACTACATTTTTGCATCTTTGTTAAGTGCAAAACTGTACGTTAATATCTTTTTCGAGTGCAAAATAGCAAGTATACATCTTTTTCGAGTGTAAGACTACATATTTACTATATTTCCTATTATTTTAATAAAAATGTATGCACATGTTTCATTGTTGAGTGCAAAACTATACGCATCATTGTTGATTATGAGATTTTGAGTGTAAGTCTACAAGTTTGCATTATTATCGAGTGAAAAATAAAATGTCTGTTGATCAACACATATATACTCTGAATTTTGGCAAATATTACTATTTTGCATGGACAGTAACTCTCCTTCCTAAAACAATAACTTTCCTTTTGCAATTGAAATTTTTGAGGGCTCGAAAAAGTTTTTAAGTGACTTTCTACGATATGAAGTTCCATGGAAACTGTCAAGGGAGGCTCCACTCCTTTAGAAGTGTTTTATAACCATTTTCCTAATTTTGAAAAATCTTTAGATTTCAACATTACAAGGGATTTGTGTAAGAAAAAAAATGAAAACTCGAGTGGTGTTAAGAAATATTAGAACAATTGTAGTTTCCTCTGAGACCTCCCTAGCAAAGCCTAAACATTTCTCTTATACCTTGGTTAATGATGTAGTATCTCCTCCTCTCAAGATTCTCCAATAAGGAGCTAATAGAGCGATACCTTGGTAGGTTTCTTGCTAAACAAATGGCTAGATTTTATTTTCATGTAAATTTGGCTCAATCTAGATGGGGTAAAAAGGGGTTAGATGAAATTCTATTCACAGAAGAGGATATTTTTTTTAAAAGTTTACAGATGATGATAGTATGCGTAAGATATTGGAAACAGGGCCTTGGCATGGGTGGACAACCTATGTTCATTCAAAAATGGGTACTAGATATGGAATTTAACAAAAATATTATTGAATCCATCCCTATGTGGATCAATTTCCACAACATTCCTCTTAATTGTTGGTTTATAGATAGCTTAAGCTTTTTGGTTAATGCAGTGGGAAAATCTATGGCTTTCGACTTAGTCAATGCTAAGCTTTAAAAAGTATGTTTTGTTCAAATTTTTATGGAGATTAATCCCAAGAAATCCCTACCTAAAGTCCTACTTATTATGAAACTTCGTCCTACTAAGGAACTTGTAAAAGCTGAAATTCAACTATCCTACAATTGGAAACCTCAAATGGGATAACAAGTTTGGAAGCTTATTAGTAGAAAGTTCTCTAAAAGGGATAACAATGAGTTAATGGGGACAGTGGAAGAACTAGAAACCCCAAACATAGAAACCAATTCCATTGGCATAATGTCTAAATACTATAATGCTTTTGTAGTCGAAAGTAAAGCTCAGCCTGAAAATCATGACCCTGCTCTAACTAGTGACAAGGGAAAAACTAGTGCAAATATACTAAAAATGAACATGAAGAGGAAGAATCTCTTCAAGGCTTCCCTAATTAAACATAAATGTTGAATAAAAAATTCACTTTGGCATCTAATAGAAGATTAGGGAGGAAAAGAAGGAAACCCAAAGAGGGTTAGTGAAAAACCCTCTTTTTTATAAATACTTATGATTTTTTGGAATTTTAGACGCTTTAATAAGCCTCATAAAGGTCAAGTTGTAAAGGATCATTTTGATGGAAAAGAAACCAATTTTGCTTGGGCTAATTGAAGCAAGAATAAAAGTTCATAAACTTTACAATGCTATGAAAAAACTGGGGAAAAAACTGGAAGTATGGATCAAACCATAACTACCATTACAATGGTAAAATCTTGTTTACTTATAATATTTAGAAAATTTAGGTCTTTGTGATTAAAACTTTAGATCAATTTATTCATCTTAGGTGAAAACTCATTGATACAGGAAATGAGATTAAGATTACAAATTATTTATGCATCCAACTTCAAATTTAGAGAGCTAAGCTATGGGAAGAGCTATTCTATATTCAATCTTTTATAAACTTGCCTTGGTTGATTGCAAGAGATTTTTTTTGTATCCTTCACCCCTTAAAAGAATAAGTAGACATGATAAATACTTCAAATCTTGGTAGAGAACTTGAGTATGCTATTACCAACTGACCTCAAATCAACTGGATGTTTCTATACCTAAAGTAATAAACAACAAGGAAATTACCTCATTAGGAAGAAGTTGGATAGGATGCTAGTTAACCACTTACGGATGAGTCAATTCCCTAACTCATATGCCCTTCTTGGAACCCTCTTTATTATGATCATTCCACTATGGAAGTTCTTAACTTCACACCCTCTATAGCCTACAAATCTCTTTTCAAATTCTTCAACTATCTCACAAGCAGGGATGGTTTTATAGAGTTGGTTCATGATGTTTGGAGTATCAGAATTTTAGGTTGTAAAGCGTTTCAACTGGTGAGAATGCTTCACATTCTTAAAAACAAATTGAAGAACTTCTACAAAGCTGATTAGTCCACTACCTCTATTAAGTTACAAGAAGCTAAGAGAGAGATGAGAAGAGTTTAGGAGGTCTGCTACCTTTATCCTGACAACACTACATACATAATCACTAAGGCTAGTAAGATGAAGATGTATAATAAGGCACTTTGAGAACATGATTCATTACTTATGTAGAAAGCAATAATACCTTATTTGAGAGAAGGGGATTTCAACATTAGATTTTATCACAATTCTATCTTGACGAGGAGAAACCCTAGCAAGATAACTTGTCTCTTAGATATCAATGATTATATGGTTAATGACAGAAATTCTTTGAGGAATATGATATTCAATTATTTTGAATCTTTTCTTGGTAATCTAACTGCTCCTAATCTCTTTAACTGCAAAAATTGGTAGAGCTTATTAGTCCTCCTTCACCCTTATCTTAGGAGACATTGATAAATATCCAACAACCTTTTACTCTTTATGAGATTAAATTAGTTCTATTCAATCTTAATCCTATGAAAGACGTAAGCCCTGATGGGTTCAGTGTCTTATTTTTCCAGAAAACTTGACATATTATTGGTAAGCTCCTTGTTGACACTGTAATGAAATTTCTAAATTTAGGAAGAATATTGAGGTAAATTAATGCTACTCACATTTTCTTGATCCATAAACTTTTCAACACAAGTTGCCTCAATGATTTTCAACCAATTTCTTGTTGCAATATCATCTATAAGGTGAATTCAAAGCTTCTTGCTAACAAGCTTAAAGAGAATTTGAACCATATCATACATAAATCTCAAGGAGCATTCATACATGGAAGATCTATTTATGATAATATTCTTTTGGTGCAAGAATTGATGAGAGATTATAACTTAGGTAGACCTATCAAAATCTATACCATTAAAATAGACTTCTCTAAAGCCTTTGAAAGACTTCACTGGAATTTGATCCTTACATGTTTGAAATGGTTTGGCTTCCCTAACTTCTTTATAAAATGGATTCATGTCTGCATATCATCCCCTTTATATAGTATCCTGATTAGTGGAGTTCAAACCAAGCAATTTAGAGAGTTTAATGGCATAAGACAGAGAGATACTATCTTTCCTTATCTTTTTGTCATTTCTATGAAAATATTGAATAAGAATATTTATTTAAACTAGTCTAGAAGACCTGATTCAAGTATCATCATAACTTTAAGGAAATGTCCTGTTCCCATCTATGCTTTGCAAATGATTTGATTTTGCTTTATGGAGCACACCATGAATCAAATTGCATATTAAATCAATTCCTTATGAGTTTCTATATGAACTCTGAACTTATCACCAATCAATGCAAGGTTAAAATCTATTTCTCTTCATATTCATCCAATATTGAGAGCCTTTAACATATTTTTACTTTGAATACTTATACTATTCCATTCACTTACTTAAAGGTCCCCATTTTAGCAAAATACGAAAATGTTATGATCATTTAAAGATATTGGAGAAATACAAGAAAACCATCAATTGTTGGCTAAATAAAACTTTGTCTCAAGCTGGTAGAGTTTAACTAATCATCTCTGTGTTGAACAACCACCATACTCACTAGAGTTCTCATCTTCTACTTCCTAAAAGAATTATCAAGGAGATTTGAAAATGCTTTAAAAATTTCCTCTGCTCAGGTAAGATTGACAATGCCAAAGGTGTTAAAATCAAGTAGGAGTAGCTTTATTGGAGGAAGTATGAAAGGGGACTTGGTCTCATATTAATCCATACTTTTCAATCTATGAAAGTGGCCAAAAAGAATTGGAGACTATTTAAAGATAAAAATAACTTTAGAGAAAATGAATTAATGATTTCTATCGAAGGGAAACCAACTTATTGAAAAATTAATGAAAGGAAAGAATTTTCTTGGCCTTTCATTCAAATCCTAAGAAAAAGGCTTACTGTTTATCCATTTATCAAAATTCAAATAGGGAATGGACGGGGTATATGGTTCTGGTTTGATAATTGGACTTTCTTAAGTCCTTTTTGTCTCAAGGAAGATATTATTTCACTACACACCAAAATCCCTCCCTAGGCAGGAGTCAGTAATGCAATTCAGCATAATTCTAGCAACTTTTAAGGTAGAGGGGCTAATAGGCTCCTGAATTACTTTTCTAGCTAGCTAGCTGCCTAATTCATCTACGTTAGATAAACTTACTTAGTCCTTAAGCAATAACAGAGACTACTCAAACTTTACATGCATCAAAGCACTTAAGCCTCCTATCCCTTTCATTTCTTGGTAAAATATTGTATGGAAAGGGTCCTTAAACCCTGAAGCCTTCTTTATTACTTAGCTTGTAGCTAGGAAAAGATTGAAAACTAAAAACATGATAGTTGGATCTATTGACAAGCTTTACGAGCGATGTTGTAGGGAGCAAGAAAGCATTGACCATCTCTACTTCAATATAGCTTCACCTCCTCCACTTACGGCAACATTTTTAAATCTTTACTATAATGAGTCAGAGTGGAACAAAATATTGGAATGGGATGAAGAGAAATTCAACTTAATGGGAAAAGATAGAGTTTGTCTAAGTCTCAGTCACAATTGTACAATTTATGCAATATAGAGAGAAAGGAATCAAAGATTGTTTAACAAGGTCAATACAAATAAGCATGTCTTAATTCACAAGCTACATTGTTAGATAAGGGAAACTCTAGTATCCCATTATAGTGCAGAACGACTGATCTCCTAAGAAATGGAATCTTTAAATTCATAGTTTTTCCTAAGGATATATGTAAGAGTAATGTATTCTCCTTTATATCCACATTTTTTAAGTGAGAGAAAATTTATGTGGCTTTATGTCTTATTAAGTACGAGATCATATACTTATGTCATATTAAGTGCAATATTACACACCAGCATTATTTTCAAGCATATGACTATGAATGCAACTTTATTGAATGTGAGGATACATGTCTATAGCACATTATATATTTGAGCAAGAAATTGCTTATTTATGACTTTATCAAGCAAAAGACAATATGTATGTGTTTTTTATGAGCTCAAGATCTTATGTCTACAACTTTACATCTTATCGAGTGAGATTGTGATATTTATAAAAAGTGCACAAAATATGCTTAATATTTTCCTATATTCTTTATCCATATTACCATGATTTTAATTGATTTTACGTCTTTTTTAGATATTTGTGGAAGAAGTTGCTTGAGTAATGAAATGGATAAAATTGGAAGATATTGTAAGGTTAAACGTGAGGAAAATACCAATTTTTATCTAAATAAGCTTATAGGATGAAGATAGAGAGGAGTAAAGTCTAGGTATTTGTTTATATTGATATTCTGTTATATTATTATATATCTTTCTTGTTGTTAACCTAAAATAGTGGGTATTAGTTTACATTTAGTTTAATTAATCAATAATCCATCTTTATTATTTGTTAGATAATAATTGGAGGATTATATCTATTACTTATTACCTCCTCGTGGGATCAACTCCGATTACCATTTTTTGCTTAGATTTAGTATTATAGTTAAAATATATGAATAAAATCATTAAGTTTTTTGTAAATTTGATGGGGAAAAAGAAAAATTTGAAAATATTAATCAATTTTTAATATTTTTGTTTTTTATTTTTTAATGTTCTTATGCACATTTAGTTATAGTCTAACTTTTGGTGTATGAACATAAGTACTTCCTCGATGTCTATAAAAGAAGAACTAAGATAGAAATGAGACTTTCATAAAAGCGTCGATAGAGAAAGAAGGTTATTCTTTAAAAGTATCAACATTGATTTATTATGTCAACCGATCGTAGAACTATGCTTGACTATGTAAAGCCATCATTAACGGGAATGCAATCAAGTGTACAGAGTCGACAAATCATGTCAAATAATTTAAAAATCGAATGAAATACAATATAGATGTCGAAATAGTTAGTAAAATTTAGTAAGTTACAACTAAGTATCTCAATACGCATATTGTTAATATTTTGGAAATATGTGACATATTTAAAGTTTAACTAATCATCTGATAATGCCATCAACCTGAGTTCATCTCCATTTTCAAAATCTATAGCTTTAATCACTATGCGTGATAACTTAGCGGAGAAATTTTTGGCCAAGTATTTCTTACTAAAAGAAAATAAATGGCTAAAAATTGCATAACAATCCTATTCTAGGTGGTAATGGATCTACGATGCAAAGAATTCAACCATGATTTTACTCTATCCTTTAATGTAAAAAGGAACTCCAATAATCTTGAATGTTTTATAAATCTCTAAGGGGTTAGTGATATACAAATTTTGATTTTCTTCTAATAAGCCAATAAGTTGGACAATCTATTGAACCATCTGAATTGTATTGAGATTGATCTTAAAATTATTACCCCCCACTTCTATCCTAATAATGCTAGATTCTATTTCCGTAAGCAATGATCTAGCATAATCCTTCATAATATTTTGTCTACCCTATCTTGCATAGTTGCAACCTTAGAACTTCTGGGTTTCTCTTCCTTAAATTCCGAAATAAGTTCCTTTTTACATTAAGATTTGATGTATACAATTCACTACAACTACTTTTGATTGTAAACCATGGTACCTAAATCCTAAAATTTAGCCAACAAATACAATATCAAGAAGAAAAGTTGTAAAATAAACAAACTAATATGATACAATAAAATGGTTAAATTAATAAAATAAAACATTCCTAATTTCTTAGTCATTAGTAATAGGCATAACATTTGATTTGATGTGTGTGTATTTGATAAAAACCATGCTAAATATCACTAGGTAAGTGCACCTCTCATTCTTATAGTATAGTTTAGGTGAATACAAGTGTCAATCCTATATTGAGTACAAGTATTGTACCGATTATCTTTTTATTATTTAATATAAAACTGAATAATTGATTTCAAAGATATAGTTAACTAAACTAAAAATTTTATATCTAAAATAACCAAATAAAAAAAAGGCAATCAAATATAAACAAGATTCTTATAAGAATTCTCCTAAATCCTTTTTATGCTTGGAATTTTCTTGATTTTCAATTAACCCTAGTTTTAGACCTGTAGAAATTCTAAACTAACAACTATATTCTTTCTCAAGAAATGGAAGCACTATCCTCAAGTTGATTGATAGAAATCTCTTTCTAATCAAAATTTATAAAAATCAATTATTTTTTAATGAATTTCCTTGATATATTTGACTATAACCTAAAAGATTTATGTGATGCTATCTCTAGGATTCCATGATATATGGCTAATTTCTAAGTACTAGACATATTAGATAGAATGGCCAAGAGCAAAAATATTTACTCTTCTCTAATACTTGGTCATAGGTTATTAAGTATGACCTATATTATTAAATTTGTGTTAAACTATGCTAAAGCCCTACTATTATGATGCTTTATTATAGTTCATATTAGCAATTATTACATGTGCTTATAGTGTAATATTCTTTTGTACAACTATTTGTAAGCTTGATTGTATACTTAGTTAACCATCTTGGTTGCTTTGTTATATAACCTTTTAATGGGCTTAGGGCTATTATTCTTTTTGGAGATTTTATTCAATATTTTTAAATTTTTAAATAATTATTTTTATAAGTGTAAAAGATAAATTCCTTACATAAGATAAATATAATATGTTAAGCACATCTATATATGTAATTGCTATATACATATAGATAAATATAATTTGTTAAGGTGCATTTATATATGTAATTGTTATATATATATATAGTTTTGCATAAAATTATTACTTGTTGATAGAATCAAACACTCTTTTCAAATTTAACATATAATAGAATTTGATTCTTTGACTAATTTATAATGTCAATTAAATTAATAGTTTGGCATCATTGTGTCTACATAAATCATATGAATGGTTAGTTTAAGTACCTTAATTACCTAGGCTTTATCATTCAAAGTGATAGAGAAGTTGATGAAGATATAGTTCATTATATCAAATCAGGGTGACTCAATGGAGAAGTTCATCAGGAGTTTTATCTGACAAGAAGATATCATTCAAGTTTAACGGTAAATTCTGTCCTTTAGCGATTAGGCCAACCATGTTATTTATGGCAGAGTGTTAGCCTATCAAACAAATACATAGTAATAAGCATATGGTGATAGAGATGAAGATGCTTCGATAGTTATGTAACCTTACCAGAAGAGATAAGGTTACGAATTTAATGATAAATAACAAATTAAAGGTGGCTGGTATTAATGAAAAATTGAGAGCGACAAGGCTTAGGCAGATCAGACATGTTAAAAGAAGACACCCTAATGCTCTAGTGAAAAGATACGAGAAAATAATACTTTGTGATTGTAAAAGGAAAAGAGGAAGGCTTAAGAAGAACTAGGGAGAAGTCGTCAAGAATGATATGACTCAGATAGATCTTACTGAAGACTTGGCTCGCAATAAGAAGCTTTGGTATACTATGATATGGATAAAAAGGTTTCTCTTAAAGAGATCATTCACATTCTTGTAAGTTTTTTCAGATTTTGTCTCCCTCAAGTTTAATAAGTAATACTTATCTCCTAGTTATTTTCCTATTTAGCTTAATTACTTTCTTAACAGGGCTAGTTTGAGTTACTCTTGTATTAATTTTTTTTTCTGGTTTGTATATTTATTTTATCTTTTATTGTTAATCTTTGAAATATTCTATACCTATGTTATTTTGTATTGCATTATCTATTTATATTTATGTTTATGTTTTATCCTTTTTCTTATTTAGCATATCTGTTTATAATTTTGTAGTATCTTCATGTCACATTACAGGTGAGTCTATTGGAAATAATCTATTTACTAGATACGGATAAAGTTGCGTACTATTGGATCTTACCAACTTCTTATCTCAGTTGGACTTCCATTGAGTGTTATTGTTATTTATTTCACTAATTTAAAGATTTCACGATTTTAACGACCTATACATACTATAATAATTAATTTACACTTTGAAAATTAGAATTTTGGATTTAAATAAAGTTATATGGTATTTAAGTTATAACAATAAAATAATTAGGTTAAGTTATTTAAATTTTATCATCTTATAGTTTTATGCATAATAATGAATAATTCAATAAAAGAAGTATATTATTTTGTTTTGAACTTTAAAAGACGCATGGCATGAAGAATTAGGAGTTGACGCTTCTCCTTATACGCAGGAGACAAAAAGCTTACATTATATTGCTCACGAATTCCTTTTTTTTAAATTTGCGGCACTCAAACTTTAGACTTTTTGTAAGGGAGAGTCTTAAATAAAAAGTTTATACCATTTAGATCATTTCTAATTATCAAAATTCTCCTATCTTTAATTAATAACATTATAATTCCTATAATTTCACTATTTGCTAGAAAAGCTTTTACAACCTAATTTCATTAAAAAAAGTCTTTTGTAATTAAGTAATGTGCAAATACTCACTTTTCATGATATCTTACTTTTTTAGTTTGTAAATTATAAGCATACTTATGTGAATAGATATAAAATATAACTACAAATCAAGATAAAAAGGTATAATTACAATTTCTTCATGGTTATTAAAATCAAATCTTTGTTATTACACGTGTAGTTTGTCGGTTAACTACAATTAGGAAGTATTGTACTGACCGTTGGCTCCGTGTAGTTAATGGGAAGAATGGTAAATGGGCTTAACTCTACATCAAATTTATTTATCCAGTTCTAATTGACAATTGTGCTGTTTATTTCCATAATGAGAACATGGTGAAAATTTTTGCCTGCTATATATCCTATTCTGTATATTTCCGACAGAGCGGTGCCAAAGCCTCTGGCTGAAGCATACTATCCGCGTCGAAGGACTCTATGAATCTCAAATCAGAGATCCTTGATTTTTCGCCAGCAAATTCATGGTATTCCTCAACCACCGAAGATAAGCACCGCTGTTGCCATTTCCTAAAGCAGCCAACAAGACAGCCTGTCCGGTGCTGCAATTCAATTATTTAACGACCCTCTTTAAAACCTTTTACTACATGTTCTGTTTGTTATAATTAATTATAAACATGATCTATCATGACAGCTTTGTTTCCTATTCGGGCCTCACCTTTCCACGTTTGCAGTGAATCAAAACTGGATGACTCCTCACATCTAGAAGAACGGAAATTGGTAATTAGAGAAATGTGGTAATAAATGGAAAAGAAAAGAAAACTTAGTAAACACGTGAGTACCAATCAAGACTTTGAGAGCCTCCACGATAGTGTTCGTAGGAATTGAGACGGATTCCTGAATTGGAGTCGACACAGTTGGCAAAAAGAACAAGGGAAATTGCAGTATTTCATAACTAAAACAAAAGACGAGAATAATAATAGCAAATCATACCGTCTTGCCTTCAATACCAAACTGGAATAATTTGATATTGTGACTATCAAGAAACTTCAAGTTCTCTTCCGGATAGGGTTCTGGACACAAATATCTGCTCCCAATTTCAGAAATTAATACAAAAATATTAAAGAAAGATCATTAATTAATTTATTTTATTTTAATCACCACAGTGATTATTTATTTTTTATTGAACAACCAAGCAGCACGCAGACAATAAAGAAACAGAGGAACTCACATGATTGATCGGAGATTTAAGGTTTCAAGGAAGGCGAAATTGGAGGGCTGAGGGAAGCCAGATCTGAAAATGCCGTCCTCCACCATCGAGAAGTTGGTTGGCGGCTGAGTAACGCCGTCGTCCTTCCCTAAGCTCATCAAACACATTGCCTTCTGTTTCCTCCTTTTCTCGTCTTCCTTGATTTCCAAAAAGCAATGGCAACCAAAATGATAGAGAGAGAGAGAAACCAACAACAAAATCAAAACCTCGTGGTGCTGGTAACAAGAAACCGAAGCTGTTACAGATTGGACCTATGAGAATGAGAATGAGAGTGTAGAAAACTTGGTTTCTATAGATATATCTCATTCCTTCTCCCATTCCAATTGTCTTTCCAGAATCAAGGTACAAGGAGGACTCCGACTCTAAGTTTGTTATCATTTTTCCTTATTTCGTTTGAATAATGAAAAGCTAAATCTTATAAACGGTTTATGACTCTCTGTATTTTTTTCTCAAAAAAAAAAAAGAAAAAGAAAAGAAAGCAGTCGTTTATAAGGACGGAAGCTCATATTACAATGAGCTTAATTATTATCGGCGCTATTGTTTTTATCATATGAATGAAATATATTTAATTGGTAATTTTAAACTGTAAATCTTTATTGTTTCTTAACTGTAAATAAATCTGTTTATATGATTTATGAAACATTCAAGCGTCACTTTATTAGGAATAAATAAGTTTATTCATGTTCAATATTTTCATTTTATTTAGGGTAAATTATAAAAAATTTTAAACTTATTTCAATTTTATAATAATAGCTCAAATTTTAACAATTATATTAAAATTGTAAGTTTTTTTATTCTTGATTATTAAACATCAAAAACATAAATCATTCATGAATCATTCATCATACGTAAATCATCCGTACTCATATAGATTTTGAATATAATAATAACCACATAGATGAAGCAAATAAATCAGTTACCTTGAGTGGAATTTATCGTGAAGTAGAGAAGAAAACTTTTACAGATTATGAACTAATTTATCTGTCTTGACCCTTTTTTTGTATGATAGCTTGATGGATAACTCAATGCACAAATACCTACTCTTTCTGTATTTGTTGTTTATATACACTTCTTTATTAATATTAAATCTTGTGTATCCATCAAGTACTAAATTAATGGTTAAAATTTAATATACTATTAAACAAAGAAAACCCTAAACCAAGTTTAATATGGGCTTATAGAAAATTTGGGTCATAACATCAGGCCATATTGCTTACATTCTCCCACTTGATCGAATGTTTCATCATTACGTTTAATAGTATAATATAAGGCTAGCAAGAATTAAAAATCTTATAAACCATTAACATTATAAGCACCTCAACACAACAAATCACATAATGTGGGTTATGACTGTCATAACAGTATAGTCGTATACTCCCTTCTATATACCACTACATTAAGAACTTATTACGTTTAAGTTTATAAGTTGTATATAAACAACATACAGTTCATATACTTGCTATGAAAATACCAACAACTTTCTTTTTGAAACAATCATGTATATATAAACATAATAAATATAAAATATAAAATTCAGAAACATATTATTATTGAGCTCAAGAGTGCTAAAACATCATCATCAAACATTATTATCAATCATTAATATAACTAAGACACATCCTAAGCACACGTTATTTGAATGTCTTTGGTTGTAAACTTTTAGTTAGAGGATCTGCTACTATGAGATTCATCCTAATATGTTTTATATGCACTCTTTGTTTTTGAATATCTTCTTTAACAACAAAATACTTTAATTCCATGTGTTTTGCTCCTCTGGAGTATTTGTCATTTTTAGAAAAAAAACTGCTGCAAAATTATCACAATAAATTTTCAGCGGCATGCTTACTGTGTCAATAACCCCAAGCCCTAAAATAAAGTTCTGCAGCTATAATACATGAATTATAGTCCAACAATAAGCTTCAAATTCTGCTTCCATAGTGGAAGAAGCAATGACAGACTGTTTGACACTTTTCTATGAGATTGCTCCCTCAACTAATAGGAATAAATAACCAAATGTTGACTTCCGACTATCAACACACCCGAGAAAATCTGAATCTGAATATCCAATCACTTCTAAATTATTAGACTTTTTATAAATGAGCATGTAATCCTTTGTTCCTTGAAGATATCTCATCACTTTCTTTGCAACCTTCCAATGATCAATACTAGGATTACTTTGATATCTACTCAACATCTTTACTGCAAAACTGATGTTGAGGTTAGTACAGGTTTGTAGGTACATCAAACTGCTCACAACATAAGCATATGGAATTGTTTCTATTTCCTTACGTTCCACATCATTTTTTGGACATTGCATAGGACTAAACTTATCTCCCTTTTGAACAGGGACTATGCCTATTGAGCACTTGCGCAAGTTAAATTTCTTAAATATTTTCTCAATATAAACTTTTTAAGACAATCCTAATAAACTTTCTGATCTCTTATAGAATATTGAAATTCCAATCATATAGGATGCCTCTCCCATATCTATCATTTCAAAATTCTTATAAAGAAATTCTTTAGTCTTATGCAACAAACCCAAGTCATTAGCAGCAAACAAAATGTCATCAACATATAGAACTAGAAATATAAACTTACTCCCATTGATCTTTCAGTAAATACATCGATCAATATTGATTTCCTTAAAACCGAAAGAAAAAAATGGTATTATTAAACTTAATATACCATTGCCTGAAAGCTTGTTTAAGTCCATATATTGACTTTTTCAATTTACACACCATACTTTCTTTACCTTCAATGGAAAAACCTTCAGTGCATTATATTGGGGAATTCTTTAAAGCTGTAAGACCCCATGTTAAGGGTTAGAATATTGAGGAATTACAGTGCATTATATGCTTTGCATATTGAATATTCACTGAAATGTGCATATGTATTTTTTATACATACAAATGTTGGAGTTATGTAAATATAGTGCTTTGGAAAGTAAATGTATTTATATGTAACTTTATCTTCTTCAATTACAGTTTTGTAATGAAAATATTTATTATTAATAAAACAAAAGAGT
>JAOQMP010000007.1:10850871-10862794 GCA_027563575.1 Erythroxylum pedicellare
CAAATTCATAAAGATAAAGAATGCCTTTAATTAATAAATAATAATGTCATACAAATATTTACAACCAAAATAAATTGATTGTAAGGGCACAAACTAAAATAAACAAGGAAGAATATGAAACCAAGATAGCTAGTATTAGATGAGCAAATTATATAGCAAGCTAAGATTTGGAATTTCAAACGGGACCTGGAATACAAATATTCCATATTATACGGTTGTTGTATTCACATATCTAATCTAAGATGTTAGATACAATTATACAGTGGGCGACCTGCTACAAGGAATCATATCAAAGCAGTAGCTATGCAACCATGTCCAATCATAAGTTTGGTGTTGTCCGTAGTGAACTCTGGCACATATTCCAACACTTTGTACCATCCCTCCCCATGTGCTTGGCTCTTCGGACGTTTAAATCATTATAATAAACAATTCAAACAGGCAGGTAGAGAAGACGGGACAGAGGCCCTAAACCCTAATTTTAATATAATAGAATAATATTTATTATAATAAATTTATTAAATAATTAATAATGTTACCAACTAAGACACTGATGCAACCAATCTCAAGTAGCAATTAACATATCTCCATTCCTAGTTTTGTATGAAAGATCGACACCTGCTGTGCATCTCTCCGACCTACATTGTAGCACGAAATCCATAAACCACCATTTGTGTGATGTGAATAATGCAATGTCAAACTGTACCATAAAAGACAAAGTAAGTTAACCAACAACATATCTGGACCCCACACTTTTCCTCTATCTGCTCCTAACTTTTCTTAGGCACGTTAAATTGGACAATAACTTGAAATTTTCGTACTAACCTCTCGGCCCATCACTTATCTCTGGCTCTCATTTTGTTTCTCATATGGGAAATGCAGCATCTTGTGCTCCTTCAATTATCTCAAATGGGGTGGTGAAGGTTTTGTTGCCTAATGGAAGCTTGCAAGTCTACACAAGGCGGGTGAAAGCTGCAGAGCTGATGTTAGACCCTAGACAGTTTGTGTGCGACTCTAGCAGTCTTAAAGTTGGTCAAAGAATCCATGGTCTATCGGCTGATGAAGAGCTTGAGAGGCGTCAGCTCTACTTTCTTCTTCCTATGGACATGTTATACTCTGTGTTAACTCAAGAAGAGATGACCATTCTCACTTCCAAGACCACCAAGACCTTGAAGCAGACCAATTTTGGAAAGATTTTTCCTGTTCTTAGTGAGACGTTTTGCATTTTTCCTTCAGATTCTAAGGCTATGGTCTCTGTGGCAACTGAGCCAGAGCCTTTGGAGAGGTACTCAAAGCAGAAATCTTGGAAGCCTGCCTTGGAGACAATCTTTGAAATCCCTAGTAGGCAAGTGTCGATGACCATAATTTAACGTTCTGGTTCTTTTTCTTGTTTTTTTTTTTGGGTAGCTTTGCCAATGAACTGGTGATGGTTTATGTACTAACGTTACCATTGTAGATTAGCAAATAAATATGTATCAAATTCGTTATATAGTTCGCTGCTGCTATTTTACATCTTTTACCAATTTATATATGTTACTGTAATGATTGAACGATTAAAAGTTTAACTAACTTCTCTTGGCATATACAAAATTACTTTTCTTCTCTTAAAAGCCTCAAGAAAGGTACGTTTGGTGCACGTCCAAAGGCTTTTCAGGCGTCTGTCACCATTGCCTACCCCAACGTTGTCACAATTTCTCCTTTTGCCTTGTGTCTGGTTTCGTGCCTTTGTAGAAATAAAATGTCCCCGCGAGGAGTTATTGTTGTCGTAAGATGTGGTTTTAGTGTCTCCTTTTCTCTAGTCAGTCCTAAGGGGGTCTTGTCAGTGTTGCAATTATTTTCCAACTTATAAAGTTGGAACGTTGAACTTTACTCTTTGAAAACATCAACACGAAAGAGATTAGAATGGTCCAAGATTCTGTTGGATGACAGATGGTGAGAATCTTACGGTTTAACTTAAAAAGTCTCAACTTCAATTATAACTAACGTTGCTTTGTGAAAGCTTTCATCTCAACAGCATGGAATCCAAACACACAAAACAACCTCAGAACATAAGAAATACAATCACCGTCATTGAATACGCAGGTTATACCACCAAAAAGGTTTGCATACGCGAATGTGAAGAAGATCCTCCTCTTTAAGTGCATATTCCACCTAACATTCAACATAGCTATTGCGCAACAGTCAGACGTTGTCCCAGCCCTAACAAAGGAGAAAAAGAATTAGAATGGCTTGAAGAAGATCCGATTGAAATTGCAGAAGGAGATATCACAATGGTTCAAGGTGAATATAGTACGGGCATTGAATTGTCAAACACATTCCCAGGACGAATTGATAAACAATGGGAGAAGGCAATTGTGGTAAAATTACTAGGACGAAAATTGGGTTACAATTTGCTCAAAACCATATTAAACTCAATGTGAAAACTAACTGACCCTATAAAAATTGTGGATATTGACAATGATTTCTACCTGATTAACTTTGTAGAGAAAGAGGACTATATGCAAGCTCTTACTAAGAGACCATGAGTGATTGCCGGACACGTACTCTCTGTACAACCATGGAACCCAAATTTTCGTCCATCTTCAGGCAAGATCTCGCATGTTGTGGCTTGGATTCGATTCCCAGAACTCTCGGTCGCACGCTATCACCATTCAATACTGAAAGCCCTCGACAACTTGGTTGGACTCATGGTGAAGATCGACAACAACACACAACAATCCCAGCGAGGCAAATTTGCGAAGGTAGCCGTCGACATCGACATTAACTCCCCACTTCGTTCAATCGTTGAACTTGATGGTGAAATGATAAAAGTTGAGCATGAGGGGCTGCCGCAAATATGTTTCTCATGCGGAATGATCGGCCATGGCGTCATGAATTGCCTGACCCGAAGGAATGATAATCTGAACTTAGGAAGCACCAGCAGAGAGAAGAGGCCAACAACTACCAAAGATACCCAAATTGACCTGTCGACAGTCGCCCCTCACAAGGGGGTCTATAGTGCAACGTCAAACATGATGACCACCAAATCGCGCAACGACTCCAAGAAGCGACAGGCGAGGAAACAATCATCACGAGGAGTCGAGGGGCTTGAGGTATTCATTACCGACAGACAACGACACC
The DNA here is from genome assembly GCA_027563575.1 of Erythroxylum pedicellare. Taxonomy (NCBI): domain Eukaryota; kingdom Viridiplantae; phylum Streptophyta; class Magnoliopsida; order Malpighiales; family Erythroxylaceae; genus Erythroxylum; species Erythroxylum pedicellare. Next base: position 10,853,989 of record JAOQMP010000007.1, read on the forward strand.
ATAGTAACGTTAACAAAGTAACCTCTGTTCAAAGAGGAGAACTGAGGAGGAGAGACAACCAATGTTTTGGTTAAAACTCAACTACAATCTAAAACTAATACACAAATGACGGGAAGAGGCCGTAGGACAGAAGGGCCGAAAGAACCTGGACCTAGTTGGCCTACTAACCAAACCAAATTGCCCACACAAACTTCTAAGCCTATAGACCCCCTTAGGCCACTCCAGTCCACCTAAACATACTACAGCTCCAAAGAAGACTATGGAGACGTCCCAGCGAATCACACCTCACCACATGGCCATCTCCATACCATCACACACTGAATTAATGATCCAAGACCAATCCTTTACGTTAGCCATGCAAGAGGATGGAGGTTGTGAAGATATAGAGGAAGATATGATAAACAACTGTATTAATCTTCCATTGCCCCGGAGATTAATAAAAATATTCTACCTCCACCAAGACCACCAGACACTAGAAAGGAATTGATATCGTAAAGAGAATATGCCTTTGTACCAAATACTCAATTGGAGGAGACACCACAAACCCTCAAGACAAACCCATATCGGGTTCTAACTGATAACATAGTAAACACTCAAGAGTAACAGTGTTTACTCAATATTGAGTCACTTTTATATGTCGATTTTCATATGGAACTACCAGGGGCTGGAGGTCAGTCCTTCAAGCCCATTCTTAAGAATTATATTCGAGTCCATAAACTTTTCCTCATAGTCTTTGTGGAACCAAGAATTAGCGGGAATTGAGTGACGAGGGTTATTAGAAGTTTGGGTTTTGATCACTCGTTCAGATAGAAGCTGAAGGATTTTCGAGAGGTATATGGTTATTATGGAAAGCTAATATTTCAGTCTACATTCTGCTAGCTCACCGACAATTTGTTCATGCTAATATTGAGTGGAATCGCATGTATTTTGATTTCACTACCATCTATGCTAGCCCTACTAGTGCTCTTCAACATTTCTTATGGAATTATCTGTGTAAAATTGTTATAGTTACCTCTAAACTATGGATCTTGGGTGGAGACTTCAATGTTAAGCTTGAGAGCAAGGACAAACATGGAAGTTCCAAACTTTAACCAATAGTCAATACAAAGTTTCGAGATTGTGTACAATGTTGTCAACTATATGACCTAGAATTTATCGGGCCAAAATGCACTTGGAGAAGAGGCCAGATTCTCACTCGACTAAACCGAGTATTCTGCTCTAACTCCTGGTAATCCACGTTTTAGAGCACTTCAGTTACTCATTTACCTTTTTTAAAATCAGATCATCTCCTTCTTCTTATCACAATACAATAAAGCACGTACTCTCCTCGGACCACTAGACCTTTCAACTTTCAGTCGGCATGGTTGACGCAAGAAAGCTTTGGACAAATTGTCAAAGATAATTGGAATCCTAACATGAATGATTTTAGTGGCGTGGTCAGAAATTTTTCAGAAAGATTACAACATTGGAACTTAAATATTTTTGGAAATATCTTTCATATGAAAAAAATACTCATGGCACGACTGCAAAGCATTCAAAAAATTTTAGAAAAAGAAGATCCGGATTCTATTCGAGACCTAGAAAAACACCTCCACACAGAACTGGAACAATTCCTTTGTCAAGAAGAGCTCTATTGGCACCAACGCTCACGATGTCAATGGTTAAGCCAAGGAGATAGAAATACCAAATATTATCATGCCATGACAACTACCAGATGGAGGAAAATGAGGGTGGCTTCCTTGAAGGATAAAAATGGTTGCATGGGATCAGACATAGCAAGTATCACAAGCATCGCGAAGCATTTTCTTGAGAAACTCTATACGACAGAATTACTTACACCAAAGGCACTCCCTCTTAATGGATGTTTTCCTTCACTCTCTCACAGGGCTACAAATGATCTGACAAGTCCACTCAGTCTGGAGGAAATCAGGTCAGCTTTCTTTGAGATGGCACCGAATAAGGCACTGGGATATGATAGTTTTACTGCCTTATTCTATCAATCCCAATGGAACATCGTCGGGCCTTATCTGACCCTCTTTATCCAAAAAATATTTCAACATGAAGCATGGGAAACTAAACTGAATCATACTATTATGGTTTTTATACCAAAGATCCCATCTCCCACGTTGATCACTCAATTCAGGTCTATTGCTCTATGTTCAGTGATTTACAAAGCCATAACCAAGATTGTTTTCAATCGGCTCAAACCTCACCTAGAAGACCTCGTAGTTCCACTCAATGCAGTTTTGTTCTAGGATGCCTGATTACGGATAATATCATTATTGCCCAAGAAGTTATACATACGATGAAAAGAAAAACTGGAACAAAAGGAATAATGACAATTAAGGTGGATCTTGAAAAAGCTTACGATAGACTTTCTTGGGATTTTATCAAAGATACTCTTCACGATGCTAGACTTCCCGACTCTTTGATAAATCTTATTATGAAATGTCTTTCCTTGGTTTCCATACAAGTGATCTGGAATGGCGAGCTCAACGATACATTTATTCCCACCAGAGGTATTAGACAGGGCGACCCCATATCGCCTTATATTTTCGTTCTCTGTATGGAACGTCTAGGTCACATAATTGATACCGCAATGTCTCACAAAAATGGAAGTCTATTAAATTAAGCAGAAGAGGGCCTTCTATCTCACACCTATTTTTTGTAGATGATCTCATTCTTTTCGTAGAAGCATCAATAGAACAGGTGCATGTGATTACGGACACACTGAATACTTTTTGTGAAGCCTCTGGACAATGAGTCAGTCAAGACAAATCTCGATGTTTCTATTCCAAAAATGTACATCACTCTGAGGCGCACTTGCTAAGCAAAAAATTGGGCTTTAAGCATATGAGTGATCTAGGACGCTACCTAGGAGTGCCCATATTATATGGGAGACTAAGTAAAAAAACCTATCAACATATTCTTGATAAGGTTCAACAACGCCTCTCAGGATGATCGGCCATTCTCTTGTCATTCGCAGGGTAGATCACGTTGACTTAATCAGTCATAGCAGCCCTTCCTATTTATACAATGTAGACGGGTCGCCTACCTCACAATCTTTATGACGATTTAGAGTAAGTAATGCGACAATTTCTGTGGGGCGCGAATAATGGCAAAAGGAGGATAAGTCTGGTCAATTGGGATAAAGTCTATTAACCCAAAGAAATGGAGGGTCTTGGTATCAGGAAGATTAAAGAAACCAATAATGCCTTACTAGCAAAACTAGGATGGTCATTGGTTTCTAAGCCTAAAGCGTTATGAGTGCAAATTTTCTCTGTTAAGTACAATTTTGAAGCCAAAAACATTCCTACCACTCTTGACACAACTGGCAGTTCAATGGTTTGGAAGAGTATCAAAGCTACCTGGCATCTTAAAATGGAGAATTTGTGATGGCTCTAGGACTCGATTCTGGCTAGATCCTTAGGTTGAGGATCTAGGACCTCTTATACTCTATATAACGGATCCTGTCCCACATTCAGAAATAGATCTCTGCATTCAGAAATTCGTGGACACTGCAGGGAATTGGCAATGGGAAGCGTTCCATCATCTACTCCCTCCTTTGATTTGCATGTCCATGGTGGGTATACTTCCTCCCAAAGCCTCCTTAGGACCTGATAAGTTAATCTAGGGTCTTTCAGAAATGGGACACTTCACCACTGCATCAACACATTCTCTAATAATGGATCATAAGGATGTTCTATTCAATTATTTATGGAAGACAATATAGCAGTGGAAGGGCCCGTAACGAATTTGATCCTTCCTTTGGCTTTTTGCTCACGACCAATTGCTGTCTAATCAACAACATGTTCGCAAAAAATTAACTACAGATGTAGCGTGCTATCATTGTCATTCAGACGAATCCTAGATCCATATAATGCGAGACTGCACCAAAGCCCGCAACTTGTGGAGAGTGTTCCCTCCACAGATAATCTCTTCTGACTTTTTCATCTTACCAAACCATGAGTGGCTTCTTAAAAATCTCTAAATATACCAGATTGTACTGGGCTTGGATTGGTCAATTATATTTGGGACTGCTTGTTGGTTCTTATAGACTCAGAGAAATAGGGCCTATTTGAGGAGCAATTTTCTTGGCCAACTTCACCATTGCATTATGTTTTAGAGTAGGATCATCAGATTCATAAGGCTTCAGTCTGGCAAGGAAGAGCAAATAATGACAATCGGTCTCAAAGGGAACAACTTATAGGCTAGTGCAAACCTCCTCCCGACTGGATAAAATTAAATACAGATGGAGCGTGCAAAAGATCGTCTTCTTCGGCCATAGCAGGTGGCCTTCTTCGCAACAGCTCAGGAGCTTAGCTTGGAGGATTTGTGCAGAATATTGGACAATGTTCCTCTATTTTTGCTAAACTCTGTGGAGTCCTATCTGAACTTAAGCTTGCATAGAATCTGAGATATCGCCGGATTGAGTTAGAAGTGGATTCGCTAGCAGTGATTAATTTTCTATCATCCCCATCTACATGATCAATGTCGTTTGATCCCCTCTTCTTGGGCATCAATGAGCTATTTACTCGAAACTAGGTAGTTCCACCGTGACACATTTACAGAGAGGGCAACCGGTGTGCAGACTGGCTTATCAATTTTGTAGCACAGTTTGAGCCAGGGAGCATTTCTTTAGAAAATACACCTATAGGGTGCTTTTCAATCTTCCTAGAGGATAAGTTGGGGATTTGTCTCCCATAACTAGTAATGTAATTTGTATTGGATTTTCTTTCCTTTTCATGTAAAAAAAAGTCTCAACTTCGAGAATGTCTTATTGCCATTAGAAGGGTCCATTTGGGCCATCAATAAATAATGATTCCAGAGTGTCATCCATGCTTTTTTTAAAAAAATTTCTGTAACAGTGTAGCCTCTTTAGCTTTATAAATATATTTTGCAATGATAAAAAACTAGATTGGATCAATTGATTTGACCAAATTAAGCACAAGTTGAACTAATTTTTATTTTAATTGTTGTAAATAAAAGTTAGTTGATTTATCATTTAACCGGTCGGTTTCTTCTTAAATTTGAAGAACCAGTTTGTCTTCTCCTCACACCCAAGCCAAAAATCACTTGGTCTGCTCGTGTCTTCTCCTAATGTAACAACATCTTCTTTACTTCGCTCTCTGACTTTGGACCTTCCCTTGAAATATTGTCTGAACTCCAACGCAATCTTTCACTTCCACACATTCTTTAATACTCAAAAATTCTTCTTTTAACTCACTCTCTACTTTCAAATCTCAAAATTAAACTTCTCTGCAATGTAAAACTTTTATTTGTCTGTCCTTGTTATAGAAATTCCAAAACTCAAAACCCAATATATAATGTTTATAGAATTTGTATAAACTCATTTTAGGTTCAATGAAGGGATTAGCTTCGTCGGAAGGCAAAAAGTGGGTTTCAAGAATGCAAGCCTACAATGACAAATTAGTGAAGGCAGTGAACCAATACGGTGGAAATCACTTGCAAATGGGTATTTTAGGTTGACTTTGTTAAGCTTAATAGCAAACGCTAAGCACAGGATAAATCCGTTTGTAGCGATATTTGCCACGAACCTAACCATTATATTAGCTTTGTTGTCTTGGTTCATCGCACAATCGATAAAAGTAGTTTTGAAATCTTTTATTGAAAAGAAATGGGATTTGAGAATACTTTTTGCCTCTAGGGGGATGCCATCCTCACACTCCACTTTGTCTACAGATTTGATAACATCAGTTGCTATTTGTCATGGAGTGGCAGACTCCTTATTTCGAGTTTGTTTGGGGTTTAGGCCTTGTTTGATTGTTTGGTTGTTGACTGATCAGTCAAAAAAAATAGCTGATTGACTTAAATCAGCTAATTGACTTTATAAAAAAAATTGTTTGAATTGTTTGGTTATTACCTTATTAGGTTGGCTGATTCAACCCAACTAGCTGATTTTGAAAAAACTACCCTCCTATAGAGTGTTTTAACATAATTAGCTAATTTTTTAATGTCAATTTTGCCCTCATTTCCTTGTCTCTTTCATATTTCTTGGTTCTTATGATAAAACCAGATCAGGCAGTGATATGTTCAAATTTTAGACATTTCTATCTGCTGATTCAGTTTGTTGGTTTTCTTTTAATCTTTCTCACTTTTTCTCTTCAGCATATCATCTTCCCTGCATTTCTCAGGTACACTTTTTGTAGTTTTCATTATTTGATTTATCTAGTTTAGGCTTTTGTTTTCTTGCTCGTTGATGGAATCGCCCACTTTGCCAGTAATTTACTGCCAACAGTTTAGGTTCAATTCATGTTTAAGCTACTGTTTCAATCGTGTCTTTCAATTCAAACAACCCAAGACTTTGTTACTTTCTTTAGTTTCCCTATTTGAATTTTGATCATTGTGTTCATGGAATTTTAGTATCTTTTGCTTATAGATAAGATAATTATGAATGTTCTTTCCCATCTAAGCCATTATTTGACCACTTGTTTTTGTCTAGTTCTATCATACAATTATGAGAAGATTATTAACTTTCAAGGTTAGTTTTGAACTGCTCACCAATCTTAGCTTATTCACGTTGTTTCAATTATTAGGGTTTTGAGTAAATATGGTAATTTGTTAGTAGTTTGATCCTGGCATAACTATGTTGGATTAGGTTTGTGATCTACTGGACGTTTTCTCTGGCAGTGTGGTGATTTGGTGAGTGCTAGTATGGACAATTGCTGTAGGGAGGGAAAGTTGAATTCTAACTTGCAATTTAGTGTTAGATTGTTTAGAAGAAACTAGTGTGAGGACACATGTCACAGAGCAACATGGAAATATTGTAACGGAAATGCAGTGAACGTGTGGTTTTACTACCTTGTTATGGGAATTTTCTAAATTTGAGCTCTGCAACATTTGGAAAGTTCGATAATCAAGAATGGAAATTTCATTTGAGACATTCCATACAGTTCACAGAGACCTTCATCCTTTTATTTGTTTAGAGATTTTTAGACGTTGTTGTAAACTTCTTATAACAACTTTTATCTTTTCCTAAATATCTTCCAGGACCTTTGGGGAACTGGGATGTGTGCAATCATTATTGCCTCTGCATGGCATGTTTGCGTCGACACACCTCACTTAACCCTTTAATTCTAACTTGTGGGCTTTTTATGAGATGTCTCATGGTACCTTCCATCGTTCTTGTCAAGATCGCTATTAGTCTCTTTGTGAGTCTTACTGTTTTATAGGGTGCATAACAAAATGGGAGGTCATTGTTTTACAGATGTTATTCACACATTATTTCCTTGAATAAATGGCTTTTCTTTAAGAAAAGGTCTAGTGCTGTTTGATTAAGAAAATGAAGATTGAACTAGCTGCTTACTTTTTCACTTCGATCTTTATAAACTTGGTTAATAAGAAAGGTTGGGATTGATAGGAAGGAATGGAAAAGACAGTTGATGCACATGGGTTTTCATTTAGCTAAAGGCACAGGATTGGTGCAAAATTGTAGGTTTCTTGTTTTATGTTCTCTATATCTTAGGGTTTAGTAAATGTTAATCAAGAAAACTGACTAGAGCTTAGATAAAATCCAGACATAGCCTAAATTAGTTGTGATTTGTTTCTTTACTATGTTTGCCTATCTATGTGATGTTTAATAGTCCCCAATTCTTCCATTTTTCCGCATGTTAAATGATAAATTGAAGAACGTTAATTGTTGTGATATGATATATACTGCAATCAGAAGAAATTTGGTGTATATTTCCATACAAATGGTGTTAGGGCATTTTAGCTTTTCACCTCCTACTTCCTTACATTTATTATGCATAGTGCTATATTTTAATTGGAATATGTAGTACCTATGCTTTATGTTGATGCTTAAATGCTTCATTCTAATGAAACAGGACACATGAATATTCATATCTTGGTTGGCAATGCCTAGATTTGTCTTGTAGAGAGTATGCTTCGTTGTTACTGCATGTAATAATTCTAGAATTTATGTCGTAAATTTTTCATCCCTTTTCTTGATATTGTTTTTGACATTAAGCTTAATCATGCTGCCATTAAGGTGACCATACCTGTTGTGGTCAAAGTTCTCAGTAACCAAATTTTGGTTAAACTTCCTTCATCTCCATCTTTATCAAATCTTTGCATGTGAATTTTACATTTTCATGTACATTATTATTGGGACTTAAAAAGTCCTTTTAGTGAATAGTAGCATAGAGTTTAGGGCTTGTGCAGGGGACTATGAATTTAATCTAGGGCTTATGGAGGGGAATATGAATTTAATCTCTAATTCAAGATTTGTTGGCCATCTGAGTTTTCTATTCTGTTCTGTCCTCACCAAGTACTGTGCCATCAATACACCTTTGGAAATGTTGGTATGTACTCGTCCAAGGTTTTGGACATGTATTACAATTGGCATGTTTGCATGGTTTATCATCTTCTTAATATTATTTGTTTTTCTAAGTTCTTTGGCTTATCCTCTTCTTAATGTTATTTTCAAACTTCTTTAGTTTCCAAGACAGTTGTGAATACTCTCATCATGTATAAGCGATTGTTATTTTGAAGATATGAAGATAGCTAATACTTCTGTATTCTCTAAGTAATAGTTCCTATGACCAAAGGTGTATTATCATATTAAGAAAAAAGAAGTTAGTTACACTTATGATAGTAAGAAATACATAATGAGGATTCCTTTTGTGCTTTGCAAGCGTTGTTTCCTTGGGTTTGATTTTTATTTGATCATTTGCTACTTAATGATTGAAGCTTATTACTATTACTTGCATTTTGTAGATTGGCCATGTAACGTTCCAAGGATCTTAAAGAAATCGGCAATGACTAGGACCTGTTGGCTTGTCTT
>JAOQMP010000007.1:10865047-10876420 GCA_027563575.1 Erythroxylum pedicellare
TTATGAAAAACAAAGAATGCCTAATCATATCCATGTTAATGCATGTGATAAAAATGTGGTCTCGAATAGAAATTCAATGTAAAATCGGGATGTATATGTCATGAAGGTCACACATTATCAAAAAAAACAATGAGACTGATATAGATGTGTCAGTCAAATAAGGCTCAAAATTCCACCGGCTTTGTCTACCATTAGTCACTACTCTTCTAAAGATAATGCATATCGACCAATAACAAGACCAAAATTTCATACTAAAAGTACATGCTAAAGTTGCTATGAAATTCTCTAGTCAATCCACACTTTAATCATGATTATATAATCCTAGAAGCAATAGAAAACGAGAAATGTTTGTTTCATTTGTTTTATTCTTTCTCTCATTTTGATTGAAAACTTAAAAACAAGTAAAACAAAAAAAATTAAAAAACGTACATGCATATAAAAAGTAATGTGGAAATATAAAGGAAAAGAAATTTACTTCCCTTGCGTTGCCTCCTAAGAAGCGCCTTTGTTTATGGTTACTAGCTCGACTCCTACTTCTCCTCACGTGATGAAATTGTGATCTTTAGGTATTATAGTTAGTGCCACTTTCACGCGAGGTAGTTCTGGATAGGGCCTTAGCTGATCATCATCCCCATTCAGCGTCTTCCCTATCCTCAAACTCTCAATCCCAACTGAGTCCATACTCTCTGAAATATTTCAAACGTCTCTTCACCTTTTTCTTCATCATTTAATTCCTCCAATTTGTTATGTAAAGGTAAAGAGTTAGTTTTAAAAATAATCATGGACTCAGTACTTACCTCCGAGTTAAAAGATGTGTCCTTTTCAGCTTTGAGCTCCTTTTCTACTTCTTCAACACAAATAATTCGTTGAGGGTTGACCTTAAAATTCTCAAGATCCTTGTCAGTTTACAATGTTTCCGCACAAATGTCAATTGGATACACCTCGGATTGATACAATTGCTCTTCTTCGCTTTGCGATTCTAGGCGATTGAGCCTTATTGCCATTTGACCCAATTGGTGTTCCATGCTTTGTTGGCTTGCTTTTGTCTCCTGTGGGAATTCTTACAATTGTTGCCACATATTTTGTTGTAATTGCTGCATATCCTGTAGAAATTGCAAATTATTCGCAGCAATACTATTAACAAGTTCTTCTAAAGATGCAATTGAATCATGTTGGCTCTCCGAATCTTGGGCGCTAGACTATGTGTTTCTTGGAAATTGCCCTCCATCCTTCTGGAATTGTAGACTTTTCTGCTGCATTTTCTAAGTATTAGCTTTCAAAATATTATTCAACTCTTCCAGAGATAGACCGGAATCGTGATAGGAAGCTTCTGGTCTGTATGAGAATTGTTGTACGTCCTGCAAACTATCATGGAAGAAATTTTGATGATTATTCCATCTATAACAAAAATTAGGTTAATTAGTCCAAACATTGTTATAGGATTGAGAATATGAGTTATAGAAGAAAATTCTTCCGTCCATATCAATTTTTTTATCAAACATAAAATAAAAAAATGAAAAGTTCATAAAATAATCATAAAGAAATCAGTTACAAACAAATATATACAAAATACCAATTAAATTACAAACAAAAACTAAAACACCACACTCCCTAGCAATAGCGTCAAAATTTGACCGCACATTATTACGCTAGTCAAAATAAAATAAATAGACCTACTAATATACCAATGGTGAGTCTAGTTCGATCCCACAATGAGTGTGTATAAAGTTTGTGAAATGAAATTAATTGGTGTTTAGGTTTAACGAGGGGGTTTTGGATTTTTGAAAGAAGAAAATAAAATGGAACTAACTAATAAAAACAAATTAAAGAAAACATGCAAAAAATGATAAAAGTAGGGAATTCAGTAGGGACCCAATTCTTTAGTTCAATATCGGCCTACACCCTAATTAAGCATATTTCATTAATTTGTTATTCTTTAACCTCTCCTAGTAACTGTTAATCATGGGCTAACAATTAACCCGAGTGTTCCCTTAGGTTTTGTTTAATCAAGATACGATCGTTAATTAAACCTAACCACTAAACAACTTAGGATATGATCTCTAGATTTAATTAGACAATAGCATTATGAGTTAGGAAAACCAATTAATCAAGGCAATAACCATATACGATGCGTTATTTAACCTAGTTCATGTTATCCCTAATGATTATGAATCATTAGTCGCTACGTATGAATTTCAACATAACAATTGCGAATTATATCGAAATTCTAGCTATAGGTTTGCAATTAATGATTCAATGAACGCATTAAAATCATCATCTCACAATACCCAGTGGGTTCATACACAAATAACCGAACAATAATGAAAATCCAATTATCCACACACAAAACCCAAATCAATTAACATAGGACAACACAATCAATTCCTAATGAAAGAAAGAAACAACAAAATAATTAAAAAATACTTAATCCGGGTCGTCAGAGTCAATGTTACCTCCGAACTGGCATCGGGACATTTATCCTTTCATGGGTCTTTCCCAAAAAAATGTTTCAGCCCTTATGTTATAGCCTAACCAAAAACCCCTTGGTTTTGCCTCTTACGTAGACCTCAACTCTCCTCTCACTATGCCTCCACTATGCTGCTGGTGGGACAAATTAACTTCAAGTCCCACCTTCCGTTCACACTCGCCTCCACACTGTTGCATTAAACGTAAACCCATGCATGCCTCAAGCCTTTCTGCTCTTTTACTATGACTGTAGCTTGATTGGATGAATAAACGTCTCAACCCCTTAAAACCTCCATTACTTCACGCCTCTTATTCTCTCCTTATGTGTTTACTAAAAACGCGCAGCGTTTAACGCAGCACTGTTGCGTTTCATATAGTGTACATTGCATAACGTTGCGTTGCTACGTGAAATGCAGCGCATACGGTGTAACACTGCGCAGTGCTCCCATTCTCACGGTCTGTGCTTCACGTAAAAACACAGACGTCTACCTATATTTTGTTTTACTGCAATGTCGTTTTTGTCTTTTTCTTTTCAACTGCTTGCTTTTAAACTTTTTCTTCTTCTTTGTGTTCCACTTTTCTTGTCTTTTAATTTTCTTCTTCTTGCTCCATGAAGACAAGTAAAAATTAATCTTCAGAAAATAACCCAAATGTAGTACTTTCGACTCACTTTAATTTATTTGCTTTTAAATTGTATCTAAAATCATATATGAATTAAAGTGAGTATCTTAAGTGTTTTCTTATCATTAATCGCTAAGTGTAAATGATTAAATATATTAACAATTAAACATATATCACTAAGATAAAGAATCTAACTAGTAACATATAAAGAACACATACGAGCCTTTAGAAGTCACGATAAAGTTGAAACACATAATAAACTCGATGATATTACTAAGAAAGGTTGTGTTAAAGCCCCTAATTTTGAAGGCATGGCTCACTAGCTACACGCAAAATGCAACAGAGGACTAGCAATAAGATGAGGATCTTAGAGCCTAAAAGGAATATTACATACATGCTAAATCGGTGAAGCTCACATACCCCTCAGGAAAACACAACATATAATATGCGAAGCAATTTGTAACATCAAAGGCATAAGATTTAGGAACATATTACAACACATAGAAGGAGAGAAAGGAGAAGTCAAGGGCATATCACTATATAGATGAAACTCAGCTCCCACTAGAGGGGTTATGGAGTTACAATTTGAAATAACGCACATCCTAGGGACAAGGCCATCTCATGGTGAGCCATATCATTAATCTAAAGAATAATCAAAAGAAAAGGAAAGAATAATGAAATAGAGCAAGTGGGGAACAAAAGGCAAAGGAGTAAGACACACTAACAACCTGATTCTAGAGAGTTCAATTACTTACCAAGGATCTTACCCAAATTACTCATCTCAAGAAGCGAAAAATTAAAGTAGATATGCACAAGTCCCTCGAACTATAACCATAAATGCACTAACTATTGAACGACATGAAAAATATTCAAAGAAAATTAAGGCAAAAAAAGGAAGTAAGATGAATATATATGTTGAGCTAGTAAGCTGTTCACCAGAGTTAGCTGGAGGAATCAAGCCACTTGTCCATAGGAGATACATCTCATTAGGCAGGGTTAAAGATGTAAAAGGGAAAGGATATTCCTATACTAGATGTGACCTGCTTGTACAATAAAACATAATTATTAATATTATCAATAATATTCAACTTTTTTCCTTTTCAAAAAGAAATTCAAGATTATTAGGCTTTGTGCATTTTATCCTATGTATAATAAATTGTATATTTTAGAATTTGTTAGATTGTAAATAAAAAATTGAATGATTTGTGTTATAAATAGCTATATTCTAATAGATAAACTTTGAAAGTATAGTAGATCGTACTTATCAATACATACATTAAACTTTTATCAATATTTTTAAAGGATGAGTACAATAAGTCTTGAGGGTGAACTATTGTGATTTTTATGGCATGTTGAACGAATTCAGTATTTATCCTCCACTTGCATTTCAAAGTCGATATTGTAACGCCACTCTTATTTAAGTACTTGTGAATTAGGGATATGTATTTAATGACTTTTATTAATCCAATTTATCCACCTAGACGTTCCAGTGAGAATATGCGAGAAGTTTGTGCTTGCAAATTGTAAGAGAAAAAAAAGGAAAGCTTAAGAAGAATTAAGAAAAGGTGATAAAAAATGATATGACAATGTTGGAACTTATTGAGAACATGATCCGTAATAGAAAACTTTGACATAATAAGATTCAAATAAAGGATCTCTCGAAAAGAGATTCATATAGTTCCATAAGTCTTTTAACTATTTCCTTTTGTAGTTAGCCTACACTTATAAATATGTAGCACTTTTCTCTTAGAGATTTAGCCTAAGCTTTTATACCTAGCTTGTTTTAGTAGTTTATCATTACTATTATTCACCATAATGATGATTACATCATCATTATCATCATCATCATCATTATCATGACGACGACGACGACGACGACGACGATGATGATGATTATTGTTATTGTTGTTGTTGTTGTTGTTGTTATTCAATTTTTTATTTTTTCTCTTCATGTGGGTCATTTGAAAACAATTTCTTTATTAGTTAGGGGTAAGGCTACGTATTACTAGACCTCTCCAAACTCCACTTGTCAGCAAGATTTCTACTAAATCCTGTTATAGATGTTATTTAAAGACTTTTATACCATATATTTGGGATATCTTTTATACTTCAAATATTGATTAATATATCCTTTTCATTTAATTATGAGATGTAGGACATTAAATTGATAATATACATAACGTTAAAGTAAGGTTGTTAGTTAGATTTTGAAATGTGATACAATTTGGTGTAGATAATTCTATAATTTTATTTTATATCTCACAAAATTTTAGTAATCTTCATAATTGTAATTAAAATATGCAATAATTGACGTTATTTGTTAAGAAACTCAAAAGAGAAAGGTTAATTTATTAAAAATAAAATTTATAACTTTAAGTATGCTTAAAGGCATTTAATTATATTATATTGATCAAATATAACATCCAAAATCAAAATTTATTGATTTCATGATATTAAGGAATTTTTTTAATCTCATGGTTGTAATAGAAAATAATGCATAGTAATCTTTTTTGAAAAATAATATGGATAATAATGCTAGTTACTACGTAAATTCATATTTTGTATTTGTAATTAAATTATTTTAACTTTAATTATATGAATTTCAAAAGAAAAGGTGTCTTTTTTACCTAAATTTTAAATTACACGCTTCAAATCCATTAAGTAAAATTATTGAAAATTTACTTATTTACCAAATTATTAAAAGATTAAACAATTAATGTCATGCTTTAATTATGCTTATGTATATACATATTTATATGGAGGGAGAGCCTTGGAGCAACTAATAAAAGTTTCTCCTTTATGACTATAAAGTCATATGTTCGAATAACAGAAACAGCATCTGTGTAAAAATTACAAAGGAAATGTTGCGTACATCAATGACCCTCTTCCAACCCTCGTAAAGCGAGGAATCTTGTGCACGAAGTACATTGATTTTTTATATATATACATATTTATTTGTTGTTGATATTTTTTATTGAAGTCCTTATTAATGTATTTTTGTGTTTACAATATCATAAATAGATAAATTTTAAGAACTTGAATTTTCAAGAATTTGTACCTATATTTCTTTTTTGTAAAAATAAATGAAACTATTGATATAATAAAAGTCAATTCCATACAAGGTAATAGCCAAATATTAACACAAAATTACTACAGTTGAACACTTTATCCAAGGTCAACTTAATAGATTTCAACACAAGCCTAATATATGGCTACTTTAACTAAGTTAAACATAACATTGTCTGGACATATATATACCCTTCATTCTTCAAGTTGCTCACCTTCTTATCTTTATTTTTCTTTTTGTCACCATTCCTCCATCCTTAAAATCCTCTTTGCATGCTTTAACTAAACCCATTTCTTTTGTTGTAGGATATGCCCATGGTGTGATCTTCATCTACTCTTACATGACAAGTGTTTTTCTTTAGCCTGTAAGTTAATTTGCACCTACGTCCACCTTCGTTTGTGTTGCTTCTTGCTTAGAAGATGGTTTATTGTCTCTAGAGGGACCTTCGTGTGAGTATTCTATTATTGATTTTCCTAGCTCGCACCTATTAATTATGAATTGAAGTTGGTATTTGCAGTTCATGCATTCATTGTTTTCCTTGAGCTCTATCTCCTTCCTTTAACTAAGTTCCCAAGATTCTTTAATTTTCTTGTTATAACTACTAGTAATATACTTTTCCATAAACTATAATCAAATAAACTTAATAGTATTTTTTTGTAACTCCTCTTGCTTGCTTTGCACTCTCGAGAAACATCTTAAATTTCTCTCCTACCATAACTTATACGTGTATGACCCAAGAATGTTGACATATACTGGAATGTTTCCTTAGTAAATTCTCATGTTTTCTCATATTCAGATGATGAATTTTGAATATGTCAAATTAGAATTCTCTAAGTGACATAAAGCTTGTATTTTTCTCAGATGCTCTATGAATAAGTGCATATGAATAAAGCTGGTCATGATTTTCCATGTGTTGTTTGAATAAGAGGTATACTATGGATAGGTTAAGGTATCTAAATTTATACATAGTTGGAAGTTATGTCAACATAGGTAACCATTTAGTGAAGGATACTTTAAGGATTAGAAATATATTCCATATCACTTTATCTTAAACCATAGTTACTCCTCCTAGCCTTAGGACTTCTTTACATGATTTTTTGTTGCTCTTTTAGGATTCCCTAACCATATATGATTGGGGGAACATACTTATCTAAGCTTGATTTACAATTACTCTATTTATTTTCCTAATAAACATTTCTCCTTGTTGTTTGCTTGTCTAAGTAAAAATCTTTCTAGTTGAGATTAAATCAACCAAGTTCACTTTTTGGAAAAAAACTAATTCAATTTTCTACTTTCACCTATTATGAATCTTCTTCGACCCTTTACTTCATAAGAGCTTAAAGTATAATTAAAGTCTCTAACAACTATCTATGGATTATGATCTCCAACTTGTATATGTTGCATATCAGACTAAAGTTTCTCCCTTCTAAACCCAAAGTTAGAGACATAAATGAGAGTTACTTTAAAGGTAGGGACCTTACCTTTAAGCTAGCATTTTCAATGGATGATTTGATCACTCTCTCTAGTTTCTTCAACCTCAATCAGATCTAAACTGTAAAGGTAGATTATGTGACCATTTTTATGAAATAAGTGGTTAGAAAATTGTTTCCATTCAGCTCCCAAAAACTTGAGTCCTTCATATGAAACTGAGGCCTTTATTCTGGTATTAGGAAGAAGTACAAGAATAGGCTTCTTGTTTTGCACTACCTTTTCCATCATAGACTTTCTAAGAAGGTCTTTAAACCCTCTAATGTTCCAAACCAAGACTGCTATCTTGGGGAATGTGCCCTTTGATTTTTTTTGCCTCTTCTCCTAGTTGATCTCCTTCTAAAATTAAAGGAAGATCTTAATTTCTTCAACTCCATTAGATAACACTTTTTTGCTTACAAACATCATCTGGGGGATGTCAATTTGATCAGCATTTCGATGCTTTTTTAGCATTTTCATGACATTTTCTTGATTCTCTTCTATTTCCATCTAGGAATTTTATATAATTTCAGTTGGTTGGTTTCCATCACCTCCTCTTCATTTGCTCAATTATCTTCTATCAAGTTAGAAAAGTCCCTTTGTAAGGCATTTTCATCAATTTTCTGCTCATATGTATCTATTTTTTGTCAACTCAACATTGCTTGCTAGTTCTAGAGCTTTCTATCAAAGGTTAAAGGAAGAAGAGAAGTCCTAAGAGGTGTACCAAAATCAGATGGTGGAATTTGAATGCGGATACGATGAAACTATTTAGGGATAGCAGCCTTTATGGAGAAGAATGGAATTTGGTAGGAAATGCTAACCAAATTTGGG
The DNA here is from genome assembly GCA_027563575.1 of Erythroxylum pedicellare. Lineage (NCBI taxonomy): Eukaryota > Viridiplantae > Streptophyta > Magnoliopsida > Malpighiales > Erythroxylaceae > Erythroxylum > Erythroxylum pedicellare. Next base: position 10,873,500 of record JAOQMP010000007.1, read on the forward strand.
AAAGAGTTACAACTCTTTTAAGGAATACAACTTTAGAGACCTTGGGTGTTTCTAGAGGGCCAGGAGGTAGTCAAAAGGAGTCTTAGTAGTAGAATGAAGATGTTCAAGAAAAATTTAAGCTCAAAAAGACCACCTACAAAGCTCTATTGAATAGCACTACAGAGGCAGAGAGAGTTATTAGTAAAGAAAGGTATCGACTGGTAAAGAAAGAGGAGAAGATGGCAGTCTTAGAAGCTAAAAGTAGAGCTTACGAGACTCTATATTGACACTTGGATGCTAAAGATGGAGAGCAAGATATTTTTAAGTTAGCAAAAGCTAGGGCACGAAAAATAAGAGATTTTGATCAAGTGCATTGTATAAAAGATGAAGTAGGGCAGGTGCTTGTAGCTGATGATGACATCAAGAGAAGATGGCAAAGGTACTTCTATAACATTTTTAATGAAGGCATTGAGGAAAACATCTTCTTAGGTGACGTTAGCTCATCCGTGATGTTTCGTAATTTTACTTGCCGCTAACAGATTACAAAAGATGAAATTAAGAAAAAATTGAAGGAGATGAAGAGCAGTAAGGCAGTAGGGCCTGATGAGATGCTAATAGAGGTATGGAAGAACCTAGGTAAAGAAGGTATCATTTGGCTAACCAAGCTTTTTAATGTGATCTTTAAATTTGCTAAGATGCCAGACAAGTGGAGATTTAGTATGGTAATTCTTTTATACAAGAACAAAGGGGACGTCTAAAGTTGTAACAACTATAGACGCATCAAATTACTTAGTCACGCCATAAAGTTATGGGAGAAGGTGATTAAGAAGAGAATGAGGAAGGATGCCTTTATTTCGAAAAACCAATTTGGCTTTATGCTAGGAAGGTCTACGACAGAAGCCTTGCATCTCCTTAGGAGGTTAATAGAGTATTACAGGGAAAGGCAATGTAACTTATACATGGTTTTTATTGATTTAGAGAGGCGTATGATAAGGTTCCAAGGGAAATCATATGGAGGTGTTTAGAAATCAAGGGGGTTCCTATGACCTATATCAAAATTATTAGGGATATGCATGGAGGTGTAAAAATTAGAGTAAGGACGATAGGAGGAGATACATAGCATTTTTCTATAGATATTAGGCTACACTAAGAAACCTTTTTGAGCCCTTTCTTATTTGTCATAGTGATTGATCATCAAGAATATCCAAGGAGATGTGCCTTAGTGTATGTTATTTGTTGATGACATTGTTTTAGTGGATGATACAAAAGAGGGGATCAATGTCAAGCTTAAACTTTGGAGGGATACTGACTGCATGTCGTTATGCTAGTAAAAATAAAATAACTAGACCTACTACTATAGCAATGGTGAGTCTAGGTCAATCCCACAGAGAGTGTGTGTAAAGTTTATGAAAGGAAATTAACTAGTGTTTAGACTTAACGGTAGGTTTTGAATTTTGGAATAAGAAAATAAAATGAAACTAACTAATAAAAACAAATTAAAGAAAGCATGCAAAAAAATGATAAAAATGGAGAATTCAGTAGGGACCCAATTCTTTGGTTCAATCTCGACCTACACCCTAATTAAATATATTTCATCAGTTTGTTGTTCTCAAACCTCTCCTAGCAACTATTAATCATGAGTCAATAATTAACCCGAGTTTTCCCTTAGGTTTTGTTTAATCAAGATACGATCGTTAATTAAACCTAACCACCGAACAACCTAGGATACAATTTCTAGATTTAATTAGGTAATACCATTACAAATTAGAAAAACTAATTAATCAAGGTAACAACCATATACGATGCGTCATTTAACCTAGGTCATGTTATCCCTATGATTACAAATCATTAGTCGCTACATATAAATTTTAACATAATAATTACAGATTATATCAAAATTCTAGCAATGAGATTGTAATTAACAATTTAATGAACACATTAAAATCATCATCTCACAATACCCAATGGGTTCATACACAATTAACTAAACAATAACGAAAATCCAATTATCCATACACAAAACTCAAATCAATTAACATAGAATAGCACAATAAATTTCTAATGAGAGAAAGAAACAACAAAATAATAAAAAATACTTAACCCAGGTCATCAACATCAATGTCGCCTCCGAACTGGCATTGGGATGCCTAGCCCTTCATGGGTCTTTTCCAAAAAAATGCTTTAGCCCCCATTCCAATCCTTAGCCGAAAACCCCTTTGTTTTGCCTCTTATGTAGCCCTCTCTTTACTGTAGCTTCTCACTGTTCACTATAGCTTGATGGGACAAATAAACCTTGAGAGTTTATTGTCCCAGCACACTGTTTATTCCACACACTACGTTTGTTCCCTTCTTCATGTCTAACCACCAAGCTATAGCTCTTCTCCACCAAGCCTCTCCCTACACTAAAACTCCAGCTTGCACAACGTCTCTACCTAGGTGCCTCCACTGTTTATTGATGGGACGAATAAACATCCTTGCTCCCTCTTGGAACGCAGACGCGTTGTGCATTTAACGCAGCTGCGTCTGCATTGTGTGCAGGCTTTATGGAGTGCTGCATGCAATGCAGCTGCGTCTGCATTTCAGGCAGAAACGCAGACGCTGTCCGCATTACACAACGTCTACCCAACAACAACGTCTTGCTCCTTCTCTTTAGTCCTCCCTATGTGCAGCATTTTGGCGTTGGCTTCCAACATTTATGCTGCATCGTTTCATGCTCTTGTTTCCTTCTTCTTCCATTTTTCTTATCTTTTATTTATTTATTTTTTCTCTTCCTCTATGAAGACAAGAAAAAATAAATCTTCGAAAAATGACTCATATATAGTGCTTTCGACTCACTTTAATTTCTTTGCTTCCAAATTGTACCTAAAATCATTTATAAAATAAAGTGAGTATCTTAAGCATTTTCATATCATTAATCGCTAAGTGTAAATAATTAAATGTAT
>JAOQMP010000007.1:10889247-10940080 GCA_027563575.1 Erythroxylum pedicellare
TTTTCACAAAATTTAGTATCTTTCAATTAATAAAACCAACCTACAGTGAAGACTTAAATCTCTTTTTAAATTTATTTAAATAAGAACAAATATAATATTTTTGTTCACAATATTTGTTAATATAAAAGTTTAAATTCTTTGATACTAAAATATCAAACACTTTCTTAATGTTTGATTGAAGCCAAAACAAATAAATTATAACCTTGATATAAATCATTTACAAAAATATTGAAATGATCTTTTTTTATATATATTAATTGTGATTATTAATTTATATGTGAAATATTGGATCCCAATTCTCAATCATAACATGTTTAAATAAAATTAAAACTTAGTTGGAGAATTAACTGATTTAATTAAAAACCCTTCTTTTTTTCTTAGAACGAACCTACACTAGTCAAAACTGTAAAGACGATTGAACTGCTTTATCAACAACGTTTACAATTGAGTGACTAACCAATTAATTGAATGTTTGGATAAACTCAACCAATTGCTCTTATCTTAGCCATTTCCACAACTCTTGCAAAAGTATTATCCAGAATGCTTGATTGACCTCTTGCCCATGCCTCCAAATAACTGAAAAGTGAACCTCGTTAAAACCTGCTGTACTCAAACAGACATTGACATGGTGATAGGTGACCATGGTGTTTCAAAATATCAGAATGGTTTTCATACTAACTAACCTTGATTCATTGCATGCACACTAAATAATTTGTAGTTGTATACGCACTAAAAGTGCTAGCATATGGAGATCGAGAACTAAGGCCTAACAAGAAAGAATTTCTGTCAATATGTTCCAGATTCAAATTAATTGCAACTAAAAAGGCTATAATTTACATTAGTCTTGCTCACAGGAGATGTACATTAGTCTTGCTAAATAATAAGGCCGAGTTGAATGGGTTAATTAAAGGGCAAACATCAAATGCAAAATTTAACATAATCAGCAGCTATTGGAAATAAAATAAGGAAGAGTAGGCTGTGATGTATTGGCCAATTCAATGCATCTATGAATGCACTCGTGAAAAAGAAAATTGGTCAACAAGTTAAGATGGGCATAATCAAACAACGTCGTCATAATTAAAATCCGCTAAGATGCGAGGTGAAAAAATCCAGAAATACGTAATTTTATTCCTAATTAGTAGAAAAGCATGGAGCATAATAGACATCCAGTAAAAACGATTTAGCCTCAATAAATCAACAAATAGGTTCAACCAAGGGTGCAAAATAGATAAAAGAGTATGCATGAACCTGACTTGGACATTCCTTAAAAAGGTTTATCAACTTTTTAGTGTGTCATAAAAGGACTACTGCCAGACAGGTACAAGAAACCTTCCCAAATTTAATTTAAATCAATTATGCATCATTAGTTACTTTTCTACATCTTAGTTGGGAAATTCTCTTTACAGGGGATGTGTGATATAATGCTCTCAGAATGCCACTTATCCAAGACATTACAAGAATTACTCAACATGTTTTTTAGACCACAAACTCCAAAGTGAAAGAGGCAGGCAAATTTTCCAGCAATATCTTAGTAATCAACATTTTGCAATCAAAAAGACCAACTTCCGGTAACTTTTAACATTTTTCAAGGTCCCAATAAGGTTCAAGTCATATGCCTTTTAGAGAAAATCATCAAATTTAATAGACCCATAAGGATTAAAGGGTAATGAAAGGGGACATCTATTGAGGTTTTATCATAGAGGGATGATATATCTGATATCTGTTTAACTTGAACTTTCAACTAGAAGGTGTGATACTTTATTCTAAGAGTAATTCTGACTCTAGGAGTGATTCCTAATTTCTTACATTCCACTCTTTGTGTTCACCACAAAATTCCAGCAACCAAAATCTTAACTTCCATCATATTAAACCCTGAAATCTTGAGCCTAAATTTTCAACAATCAAATCTTAAAATTTCAGCTATATAAAATCTAAATTTTCAACATGTTTAGTCAAAATCTAACCATGAAACTTGATATTCTAGCAGTCAGTCGTATTTTTTAATTTTGTGATTTTTACCTACTAGTTAATAATTCTTCTATTTGTCCTACATAAATTTGGTATCAGAGCTTTGGTTCACAAAGGTGACACATGGCGGAAGGGCACATAGATGAATATTCAACGACCAAGAGTGAGATGAGATACTTCTAAGAGTTGTAAAAAAATTGGACCTTACTGACCAATCTATACTTGCTGGTGAGGGTGGAGAAAGTGAAATCCAAGACGAAAAGGCTGGCACTAATCAACAATTCAACAACAAATGAGTTTAGCAAATCAACACCTATGAGAGACCTAAAACAAAGAAATCAACCAGCAGCACATGGAGAGCGCATGCGAGCCTTTAGAGGCAACTATAGAGTTGAAACACACAACAAACTTGATGACATTACTAAGAAAATTCGTGTTGAAGCCCCTGATTTTGCAGGAAAGGTGGATCCACACCTGTTCTTAGACTAGAGAGCTGCAATTAGATTTCTTTGACCAGTACCACATGTCAGAAGATCGAAAAGTTTGATTCGTAAAGATGAAGCTAGTTAGACACACTAAAATCTAGTGGAGATTAGTAGAGGATAAACTTCAAAAAAAGGCCAAACTACCACATGTCAGAAGATCGAAAAGTTTGATTCGTAAAGATGAAGATAGTTAGACACACCAAAATTTAGTGGAGATCGGTCGAGGATAAACTTCAAAAAAAGGCCAAACATCAATTGTTGATTGGGAAGATATGAAACTGAAGTTATTAGAAAAATACTTACCATTTCATTACCAGGAAGATATCCAAGATCAACTTAGAACCCTTAGACAAAAGATTGTGTTCGTAACTAAATACACGGAAATATTTGAGGAATTTTTTATTCACTGTGAAGGGATGGAGTCAGAACGACAATTTATATCTCACTACAAAAATAGCTTAAGGGCAGAAATTTACAAGGAGCTAATAATGAAAAGGATTTACAGCCTTGAAGATCATATTACTTGGCTTTAAGAGTGAAACAATACTTAGGACAACAAGTAACTAAAAAGTTTCATAGTCGAGCTGGGGAGTTCGGTATGAAGAGAACTAAGATAGTGCAAAACTTTAGACCAACACCCACAGCATCAAAATCTGCACCATAAACAAACTGCAGAACTTCTCAGGGAACTGAACTTAAAGGCAAAGTCGTAGCCGAAATCGGGACAAAAGAAGGCAGCAGTGACAAGAAGTGCTTCTGATGCAATGGGAGGGGCCACTTTGCTTATGAATGCCTTAATAAAAGTTTGCATATAATGGGAGGAGGAGAAGAAGGGGAAGAATCTGAAGAGTACATTGTGAGAACGAAGCTAGAGAGGAGTTGGAAGGAGACTCTAATGATGAACTAGCTAATCCTACAAATCTTAGTGTAGTGAGACACATACTTATAACCAGTAAAGCGGAAGAACAAGAATAATAGCTTCGTACTGATATTTTCTTTACTCAAGTTAGATGTTATCATTGATGTAGTAGTATGAATGTTGTATTGAAGAACATCGTAAAGCAATTGCATTTACAAATAGAGAAACATCCAAATCTCTACAAAGTTGTTTGAATAGATAATAGTACCATACCAGTTGCTCGAAGGTGCTTGATGTCTTCCCAATTAAGAATATACAAGGACTTTATTTGGTGTGATGTCATTCCTATGAAATTATCTCACATTTTACTTGGAAGACTGTGGCTTTGTAATCGAGATGTTCAGCACTTCGAAAAAGCTAGCACCTATCATGTTATATTTCATGGAAAGAAGATAATTTTGAAGCCTATGAAGGTAGACAAGGTAGAAAAACAAAAAGGAAGTAACAAGACAGCCATAAATTACAAGAAAAGTCTCTTAATATCCTTAAGAGAAAGAATTTGAAGCTATCAGCAAGGAAATGGAATTGCGTTTGCAATGATAGTGAAGAAAGGAACAAAAACAGCCCATGAAACACCCTTTATCTTACCAAAAGAAGTGGGAGAATTGTTGGCTGATTTCTTAGACCTTACACCGGATGATTTACCAGGTGAATTACCTCCTTTACGAGATATTTAACATGCTACTGACTTTGTACTTGGATCTACTCTCCCAAATCTTCCAACCTATCGCTTGAATCCTATTGAGAATGAAGAATCGAAGAGACAAGTAGAGAAGCCATGTGATTTCGTTATGAACCCATTTGCAAATATATTGGTCAAGACTTCTGATGCTGTCTACACTGCTAAACTATTCTTTAAAGACGTTGTATGTCTTCATGGATTACCTATAACCATTGTCTAATATAGTGATGTGAAGTTTATGAGTTATTTTTGGAGAATTCTATGAAAAACATTGAACACTAAGCTTTAAAGACGGAGGTGGTGAATAGAAGCTTGGGAGACTTGTTAATATTTTTGGTTGGAGACTGTGTGAAAAATTAGGACCTAATTCTTCCTATGGCAGAATTTGCATACAACTATTCTATAAATAGGTCTACTGATAAGAGCCTTTTTGAGAAAGTTTCAAGAGTTCAACTAAGAAAGCTTATTGATCTAGTTCCCTTACCACAACAAACACGAGTTAGTGTTGAAACTAAAGGTTTTGCACAACAAATGAGAGACATATTTGATGAGATACAACAAAGGATAATAACCAACAATTTGTCCTACAAAGAACATGCCAATCATTGTCAATTGGTGGAATTCAATGAAGGGGATATGGTGATGGTTAGGATCCGTCCAGATCATTTTCAAAAAGGAAAATATAAGAAATTTCATTCATGAAATGCTAGACCTTACAAGATCATCAAGAAGATAAGAGCTAATGCTTACGTTTTGGAATTACCAAGTGACATGAGAATAAGTCTTTATCTTTAACGTTGCAGACTTAACTATTTATCATGGACAAAATACGCAATCCCCTACTGCAACTGTACGACTTCTATATTAACGTTGCAGACTTAACTATTTATCATGGACAAAATAAGCAATCCCCTACTGCAACTTTAAGACTTCTATCACTACTTATCTTAAAGAGAAAATAAAGGATGTTCTTGGTACAAAATTGTATTATAGGCACAAGACATGGAGGATATCGACAATTTCTTGTCAAGTAGAAAAGAAAACTAATTTCTGACAGTCTTGGATTCTAGAATCAGAATTTCAAAAGTTGAACCCAAACTTATATGAACAGTATTTGTCCCATTTTACATTGAGGATGACTTCAAACAAGCCAGGGATAATTGATGTAAAAAAACTGAAAGTATTTAGAAGAAATAAACGAGAAAAAATTAGTCAACCACAAACCTTATTTTGGTTGGATGAAGATTGAGAATTGAGCTAACAACCAAAGATAAAGGCTGAAATTTAGATTATGTTAGGATTCCTTATTAGATAGGAAATAGTGGTAAGTTAAATATGTTATGTTATTTTACATATATTATCTTATCTGTTTAGGAATTATAGAACTTTATTAGAATATGATTTAAATTTGTTAAGAACTTTTTCCTACTAGAATAAGAGTTCTAAAAATTCTAGATATGTGTGTACTCACAACAACAACAACAACACCTAGTATAAATCCCGTTGATATGTAAGGTCTGAAGAGGTATGTACTATGCAGCCTTACCCCTTTACCCCTAACTAGTAGAAAGGCTATTTTCTAATGTGTGTACTTAGCCCTTCAATAATAATAAGCAATATGAAAATTTTCTACAAACTTGATTTTTCAACTAGAAAGTATGATGCTTTCTTCTAATTCTTAGACCCTAGAAGTGATTCCTAGCTTTTTACCTTCCATTCTTTGTGTTCACAATAAAATTCCAGCAACCAAAATCTTAACTTCCATCATATTAAACCTTGAAATGTTAAGCCTAAATTTTCAGCAATCAAACCTTAAAATTCCAGCTATACAAAATTGAAATTTCAGCATTCCCAACCAAAATTCAACCTTGAAAGTTGATATTCTAGCAGCCTAATATCAACCATATTTCTTAATTTTGTGATTTTTAGGTATTAGTTAATAATTCTTCTATTTGTCCTACAGCAAGTAGACTACATCTTCTGTCCAATATTTCCTTCCTCAAATTTTTTCCCAATAATTTTAATCCCTCTTATTGGGTAAATGTTGTTTATTAAAAAAATTGTGTATATCTAATGTGCTGTTCTTTCCTTTGTCTAGTGTGCTTGTCTATCTAAGTTCTTCCAATCTCCACCAAAGTTAACTTACTCTTGGTACAAGTTTCTACCCACTACATATGGAGATTTTCATACACAAAAGAGGCATGGTTGTATGATTACTTAAGATAGTTGTGATTGGATTCAAGTTAGGTAATGACATTATCATAATTATTCACTTCATTGAACTAGAAAGGTTATTAAAAAGCAAAAAGGGCGATTGAATCAGTTTTAAGAAAGGTTGGATTTAATGATATAGGTGTTAATGGAGATCAAAATATCATAGTTGTAAATGATGGAGAAAGATAAAAACTAGCACCACTAAATCTTCCTCATGATGTGGAATTTCATATATTTGCTTTAACAGAGGCAAAACAATGGGAAAAAGATGGAGGCGGGTGGAAGGAAAGGAAGTCCACAAGATAGTTTCACTGGTTTTTTTTGGAACAGTTTGGATTTAAATTTTAAATAAATGGAATGCTTACTTCTAACTTTTGAAGGCTTCTTACTCTCTATTTTAGCCAATCATTCTCTAATAACCAGCAAATAAATTGTCCGTCTTCACTAACATGTTCACGCAGAAAAGAAACTGTTATATACCAGCAGCAACAATCTCTGTCTCTCTCCAATGAAAGCAATTCCCAAGCATGAACATTGCTTCAGTTTTACAGTATTCAAACTTGCGGCCAATGGTGAGAAGTAACACAACCACAGAAAAGGAAGTATAGACAGAGTAGTTGAAGATACCTGGTGGATAAGTACCGATCCATGCCAAAGGCAGCAATTATTGTGCCAAAAGTTGGTAAGCCTAAAAGGAAAAAATAAAAGATGTTAGAACATAACTGACATATAAACTAGCTCTGCGGGGATTTTTCATAAACACCAGGTACCATATCTTACAAGACTCTAAAAGGGGAGAATCTGTTATGTTTCACGGCTGAAAAGTAAAAATATCAGATTTAGATACAAAATTCAAGACACCAAATCTAATCAAGTACTAATCCTACATGAAACAAAACCTTTTAGATAAAATATAATAAATACCAATCCCATACAATGATTACAGGCCAAAGAAAACGAACTAATTATACACCATATGAAATGATGGCATTGCTTAGGTCTATGTAAAAAATACAATTTTTTGGCTTCTATCTGATATTGAAATATCTCAAGGAGTGACAGCAAGTAACTGCATACATTGCATAAATTGACTTGTGCTCTAGGATTTGTATATTGCATAACAATTTGAAATCAATGACCAAAATCAGCATTGCAATATATTGCAAAAGCTCAAGTTTTCACAATGTTTTCAACTTGTCATGTTGCACACAGCCACATTGCAGAAATTCTGAACAGATGTATATTATTCTCGATATCTTACTAGGTCAATACATAGGTACAAGTATATATAGAAATAAAGAGGGCAATTCTAAGAAACTAATATTTGTACATAATATCCTAACATCTGTACATAATATCCTAACTGATCTAATTTGCTAACCTTTAGGAGTCAATAATGTCTAGGAGATATCCAGTTGGATATTTCCCAACACTCCCCCTCAAGCTGGCTATGCTGGCTTGTATATGTCATCCATAGCCAGCTTGGTAACCAGAACCTTAAACTATCTCTTGTGTAATCCCTATGTGAGAATATCAGCTACCTGCTATGATGTTGGAATATAGGGAACACAAATTAATCCTTTTTCAATCTTCTCCTTGATAAAATACTTGTCAACCTCAACATGTTTTGTTCTATCATGAAGAACAGGGTTGTGAGCAATTGAAATTGCAACTTTGTTCGAAAATACACTTTCATAGGAATTGAAATAGGAATTTGTAGTTCCTCCAATATCCTTTTAATCCATAAAGCTTCACAAATTCCATGTTCCATTGAACGAAACTCAACTTCGGCACTGCTTCTTGTAACAACACTTTGTTTCTTACTACACTAAGTTACCAAGTTACTACCAACAAATGTGCAATAACCTGAAATTGATCTTCTTTCAGTTGCACACCCTACCCAATTAGCATCAGTATAGACTTCATCCGCTTTCGAAATATTAAACCTTGCCCAGGAGTTCCTTTTAGATATCATAGTATCATGTATATAGCATCCAAATGTTCTTGGCCTAGAGAATGCATAAATTGACTCACTAAGCTTACGGCAAAAGCTATATCAGGTCTAGTGTGTAACAAATATATTAATCTCCCAACCAATTGTTGGTATCTCTCCTTATTAATAATATTTTCAGGTTGAACTGGTCTAAAATTTACACCAGTTTCAACAGGAGTATCAGCTGCCTTGCATTCTAGTAAATCAGTCTCATTCAATAGGTCCAAAATATATTTCCTTTGATTCACAAATATTCCATCCTTTGATCTAGCAAACTCCATTCCAAGGAAGTACTTGAGAGGTCCAAGGTCTTTAATTTCAAATTCTTTGGCTAATCTCTTCTTCAACTCTACTATTTCGAATACATTATCTCCTATTATGATGATATCATCTACATAAACAATAAGAATAGATATCATACCTGCCTTGGACCGCTTGTAGAACAATGTATGATCAACTTGACTTTGACAATAGCCATAGCTCTTCACAGCCCTTCCAAATCTATCAAACCATGCTCTAAGGGACTATTTTAGGCCATGCAATGACTTCTTCAACTTGCACACCTTATTTCTCCCATAGGTATCCTTAAATCCTGGAGGTAGGCTCATAAAGACTTCTTCTTCTAAGTCTCCATTAAGGAATGCATTTTTTACATCTAGTTGAAGTAAAGTCTACTCAAAATTTACAGCCAAGGATAACAATACCTAAATAGTATTTACCTTTGCAACAGGATCAAACGTCTCTTAGTAGTCAATACCATAGGTCTGAGTGAACCCCTTAGTAACTAATCTTGCCTTCAGCTTTTCCACACTACCATCAACCTTAAACTTAATAGTGAATAGCCATTTGCAACCTACCAGCTTTTTATCTCAAGGGAAATTCACAAGTTCCCTAGTTCTATTCTTCTTAGGTGCATTTACTTCTTCCATAAAAGTTGATCTCCAATTTGAATCTTGAAGTGCTTCCTGAATGTTTCTTGGTACAAACAAATTAGTGATTTTAGAGATAAAGGATTTATGTATGTGTGATAGTTTTCCATAAGATAGGTACTTTGATATGTGATGGTTGGTGTAAGCTCATTTCCCCTTTCTAAATGCTATGGGTAGGTAATTATCAGCAGAGAGTTCAGTACAAATATCACTGGTAATTTGTGGGTCAGTAGGTATAGATTGATCATTACTAGGCACAATAAGGGGTAAAGTAGCAGATGGGTTACCTGAATTGTTTCCAGGTTCATTCTCTGAGGCTTTTGAGAGGTTGTGCATTGTTGAGGTAGGCTGTTCTCTACTTCTCAATTGAGGCTTCCTCTTAGGATAAACACGAAGCTCATTATTCCGTTCCTTAGGAACGAGCAAAAATATTTCTCCCCCCGTGGTTGAATCGGGATTACCTAGCACGGACAAATTAGGAGTAGTATCTTTAGCTTCATTATCAAGAATCATATTATGATCAATAATGACAATAGGTGAGGGGTAGGCGTAATAGTAGCATCCCAAAAAAATTTCTGCTTCACTAGAGTTCTCCCCCTGAAGAAATTTTTTTTGATGTTCTAGAAATGTGACATCCATGGAGACAACAATTTTTTGTGTTAAAGGGTTGTAGCACTTATAACCTCGTTGACTAAGAGCATACCCACTAAAGACAGATTTTTCAGCTCTTGAATCTAGTTTTGAGTTTCCCCTAGTCGGGTTGTAAACATACACTGTACACCCAAAAAGCCGAAGAGGAAGAGTAGAGTAAAGTCAATTTTCTGGAAAGCATTGTTTAAACACATCTAAGGGTGTAGCATAATGCAAAACACGGCTGGGCATTCAATTAATTAAGTATGTTGCAGTCAAAACAGCCTCACTCCAAAGGTATTTTGTCACATTCATCGTAAACATAATGGACTAAGAGCCTTCCAATAAATGTTTATTTTTTCTCTCGGCAATCCAATTTTTTTAAGGAGTTTTAACACATGTAGATTGGTGAACAATGCCTTTAAACTTAAGAAATTTTCGAAGGACTTCATTAAGATACTCGGTACCATTGTCAGAGTGAAGTATGCCAATGTGTGTGAAATTGAGTTTCAATCATGGTATAAAAATATTGAAAGATTTAAGGAACTTTAGATTTTTCACGCATCAAATAGACGCAACATAATCGAGTATGATCATTGATAAAAGTTACAAACCATTTTTTTTCCGGAAAGAGTTTTAACACAGGATGGACCCCAAACATCACTATGAATTAAGTAAAATGGTTTTGAGGGTTGATATGGTTTTGTAGGGTAAATAGTCTTATGATTTTTAGATAAAATGCAATGCTCACAATGAAGTTTTGAACAATCCACAAATTTAAACAAATGAGGTAATAGTCTTTTGAGATCAGAAAAATTAGGATGTTCTAATCTATTATGCCAAAGCAAAATATATTCTTTAGCAGGGGTAGAACAAATACTACTTAAGCCATGAGTTTCTTTATTCTTCAAGTTGTCATCAACGAACTAGTAGAGACCATCTACAACTCAGCATTGCCAATCATCTTCCTCGAAGTTAGTTCCTGAAAGACACAATATGAGTCAAAAAATGTAATGGTACAATTAGAGTCACAGGCTAGTTTGCCACATATAGCAAATTACGAGCTAGTTTTGGAACATGAAGGACAAATTTAAGGTGGATATTAAAGGATAGAGTTATTGAACCTTTACCAGCTACAACAAAAAAAGATCCATCTGTTATACGGATTTTTTCATGGCCAGAACAAAGGTCATAAGTATGAAATAAATTAGAAGAATAGGACATATGGTCAAATGCTCCTGAATCAATAATCCAAGAAGCGAAATTGTATGGAAAGGAACATGATAAGGCATTAAAATCACTACCAGTTTGTGCAACAGAAGCATTAGGGGCACTTGAGGATTCAGATTTGGGTTTCAGTAGCTTCAGGATGTAATTAATCTGTTCTTGAGAGAACTGTCCAACATCTACCTCATGGGCTGATGGAGTTTTACTTGATTCATAGTGAGCTGAAGTTTTATTAAATTTTCCTTCATGTGATCCATTCCAATTTGCAGGCTTTCCATGGAGTTTTCAGCATGTTTCATGGTATAACGAGCTTTATTGCAATAGTCACGCCAAACTTGTGACTTTTTCCTTAGTCTTCTTAGTATGGGCAATAGCATTCCCAACAACTAAGGCTATGATTTCAATAGTAGGTGTAGGATTTCGTTTGCCAAGCATCACAAACCGTCTACTCTCTTCACGTCGGACTTCTGCAAAGAATTCCCCAATGGATGGAAGGGGTTGTCTTCTAATAATCCTACCTTTAACCTCATCAAACTCAACATTAAGTCCAATTAAGAACTTAAAAATTCGGTTATCCTCTACTGTTTTTCGAAAATAGTTATAGTCATCAAGGGATTTCCATTCATAGTCATTAAACAAGTCCAAGTCTTGCCACAAACGTTTTAGAGAATTAAAGTACTTAGTAACACTATCCTCACCTTTGTGGATCTCACCCAATTTGAGAGTTAGTTCATACACTTGGGACTGGTTTACCAAATTAGAATACATCTGATTCATGTTGTCCCGTAGCTCCTTAGCTGGGTGGTAACACATATAGTTGGAGCTAATATCTTCCTCCATAGAATTTACCAACCATGTCATCACCATAGAATTTTCAACATCGCATATTCCATATGTAGGATCATCCGCCGTAGGTTCCTTTTTGTCACCAGTCAAATATCCAATCTTGCCTTTCCCACGGATGTACATTCTCACTGATTGGGACCAGCGAGGAAAGTTCTCTCCATTCAGTCGTATAGTAGTGATCTGAATGGAATGACTTGAGGTAGTATTGTGTGGAGGAGGTGTTTGAACAGGGTTAGAGGATTCACTAATGTGAGACATGGTTGACAGAGATTGACAGGATCAGAAACAATAGGTTGCGGCTAGGGTTTTTTGAATGTTCAGGTATGGCTCTGATACCATGCAGAAATTCTAAACTGTTATATTTTACTCACTTTTCATCAGTACATAGATACAAGTATATATAGAAATAGAGGGGGCTATTCTAGAAAACTAATATCTTTACATAATATCCTAATATTTGTACATAATATCAGATCTGATTTCCTAACTATTTAGGAGTCAATAATATCGAGGAAATATCCAACTGGATATTTCCCAACAAGAAACCTTGGAAGATGACAAAGACGTATTGGGATAATAAAGAAAGTGGGAGGGAAACAGAGGGTCGACGAGAAGGATCTAGAGGGGCCTATGGTAGAGCCACGTGTACAGACAAATGCGAACACATGCATGGACCAAACATAGAGAATGTAGAGAAGAGAACAAGGAAACAAGGAAAACTCTAGAGACTCAAAACCTAAAGAAACAACTAATAGAAGGGCGGGAAGAGGAAGAAGATGAATTCTCTCTCTATTCTTTTGATATTAGATATATTGTTCATGCCTTAATGTTCCTATGTTGGATTGGTCTCTTAAAATACATTTTTGATTGTTTCCAAATTGTATTGGTGCTTGTGATCTATTATCAACCCTTTTTTTTTTTTGTCTTTTTTCAGATATTGAAGTGCTTATAGTCATGGTAACAAATGAACATCAAGCTGAGAGCATTCTTTATGGTGATCTAGGAGCAGTTCCAGGTACCATATATATAACCATACTCACAGTGGTTGAAGTACTGACTTCTTTTTCTTTTGTACAGCTCTTCCACCAGGAGCATCTATTATTCTTTCCTCCACTGTATCTCCTGCATTTGTGAGCCAACTTGACCGGCGTTTGCAAAGTATGTACCTATGCATGGTTATCTAGTTTATGGCATGCGAACTCCATTTCAAATGTTTGATTGTCTAAGGTCTTCACAATCAATTTGTAGTTGCATTCTCAAAGAAAATGTTGTTCTTTCTGTTCTTGGATTTACCAGCTTAAAAAGTTTATATTCAAAATCACCTGCCATGAAATGAGCCTGGATACAGAGTGTGGAAAAAGTGCTCAAGGAGCTCATCAACTTGATGTAAGCTAAATAATGGGATGGTTGTGATATACATCAAAATACTCGAATCCAAAATTGTAGAAATCCTTTACCACTTCAAGAAGGTTGTTGGAAGCTAAGGAAGAATATTTATCTTTTCATTATGGAGCTACCTATCTTCTCTTCCTGAAGCCAAAATGTGACAACTGGACAACTTGTAGAGTTTGTTGGTGTGAAATAAAGATCTTAGATGATAGGTTTATGTGAAATCTTTTCAAGATGCAAGGAAAATAAAGTTTGGTGTTTTGAGGTTTCATTATTAACTAGAAAAGATCAGAAATAAGTAGCAAACCTTGTTTTCCAATTTTTCAAACTTATACACTGGAACTTTCCACCACAATTTGCTTCTTAGTCTTCTTTGTTACTAAATTCACTCCAGAGGAAATGCTATAACCCTAAATTAACCTTCAATTCCTTCAATAACAGCCATAAAATGTCATCGGAACTTTTAAATAGTAACCTTCTTCAACTGCTCTATGTATAAGTACATCAAAAAGGGAGATATGGCTTCCTTGTTTACTTGTCTATGATTTCACATGAACTGATTAATCACATTATAACAATTGTAATATAAGGATTTGTTGTAAAGTAAAGGTTTGCTGTTAAAACTCCATTCTTAGGTAGATTACCAAGTTTTGCTTCAAGGAGTCTTATTTTTTCAAACAGCACTGCACCTTGTAATCTACTGGAGAACAAAAGTTTTCCTTTGATTTTGTAACTTTGACAAACAAAAAGTACCTTGGCTTAGATTTTTTTGGCTTTTAAATCAACCTCAGTTGTTGAATCAAGAGGAAAAGAAAATTAACCAAGTGCTTGCTACATTGGTAATAGATATTGAATGGTTCACCTCTTGAATGCACGTGATGAGTAGAATGTGGTATTTCAAACAGGATGTTCACATATTTCTTTTATCCTTTGCTTGACACTTCATTTCATGAGATCTTCATGATCAACCTGCAAATGTTTAGATGAAGGCAAGGGTTTGAAATTGGTGGATGCTCCTGTCTCTGGTGGTGTTAAAAGGGCAGCTGATGGAACATTAACGGTCTGAAACAATGCCTTGAATATCATAGTTCATTTGTTTCAGGTTTTATTGTTTGTATTCTAACAGTAATTTCTATGCTTTGTATCAGATAATTGCATCTGGTGCCATTGAAGCCCTTACTTCATGTGGTTCAGTGCTTTCTGGTAATGATAAAGCCTTGAAATGTTAATAGTTGCTAGGATGATAAAATATATTTAAAATGATGCTTACGCAATGCTTGTATATTAACAGCATTAAGTGAAAAGCTCTATGTTATCAAAGGAGGATGTGGAGCTGGAAGGTACATCATTATTTCTTGTCTTGCAAGATGCATGATGATTCACTGACTTATCCATGTTATATGAAAATATTACAGGATCTTCGTAGCTAACTTGATCTTTCATTACTGCATTCAATACTCTTGGGAATTGCAAGCTCTTATTCTGTTCTCAATTTGTTGTTTATAGTGGTGTAAAAATGGTGAATCAATTACTTGCTGGGGTGCATATAGCATCAGCAGCGGAGGCAATGGCTTATGGAGCTCGTTTAGGTCTTAATACAAGGATGTTGTTTGATTTCATTAGAAACAGTGGAGGAACATCCTGGTTTGTTTCAAACTTTGTTTGATGTAATTTTAGCTGACAATATTATTTTAGTGATTGATCCAAGAATACATTCTCTATACTTAGGTAGTTATATTTGGTTTTGGTGAATTGATTTCTCATCAATAGTCAACCAAAATACAGTTTAAGGTGATAGTGGAACATCTAAAGTTTGCAAATTGTTCGCTGCTTTAGGGACCTCATAAAGTGTTGCTACAATCTACATGTGCTTTCTTGTTCTTCATGTGCTAAACTTCATATCATATACTTTACAAAGGCTTCAATGTTTATGCTGTTTCAGTTGGAAATGTTATTGTCAAAGGAAGATCTTTGAATTAAATTCATGAAAAAAGTGCAAGAATCATGAAAATGGAATAAAAATTGTAGGAAATCTGTGCTCTTGTACAATGTGGGATTGCATAACATGTCGCACCGAGTGTTACTATAATAGATTCAAAAGATGGTTTATTTGATTTAACTTTGTGTTTCTGAGTTCAAGTATGTGGATGGTGATGAAAAGTAAGTATTTGTTTGGTTGGAGTCTGTAGAGTTGTGTAATTCAAGACAATGCCACTGATCAGGCAATGAAAAATTCTTGAAAGATACGTGTAATCATCTGAATGAAAATTATGGTTTATTTCTAGTCTAGTTTGAGGCATCTGTTATTGATAATTTATCTTAGAAAAAAAGTTTCCAAGACTCATTTTTCGTAAGGGTCTAATGACAATAGTTCTTAAAGTTAAAAGTTTAATAAGCCAAATGTTGTTTCTGTTGCAGGATGTTTGAGAATCGCGTTCCACACATGCTGGACAATGATTACACCCCATATTCTGCACTTGATATTTTCGTCAAAGATCTGGTCTGATGATACTTCACTCACATCTTGTTTTTATACTAGTGTCATTAATGATTTGAACTCTCTTAAGATTGTTTCTACTATTTGTAGGGCATTGTTTCTCATGAATGTTCATCACGTAAAGTTCCACTTTATGTTTCGACAGTCGCACACCAATTGTTCTTGGCAGGTTTAGTTCTCCTATTTGGTCATGCTTTCTCCTCTTGGTCCTATACATTTTTGGGTTCAACTTTTCTCTTCTTCATACCAACTCTTGTTGATAGAAGAGTGTGATAAGCCCATAATTATATATCAGAGGAAGAAGAGGTCACGTGTGTCAAGCATCTGACTTTATCTTATCTACCAGCACTTGATTTTATCTTCTTATCTATAGAATTTCTTTTCAATTTATTATGTCATTTGTTTCATGTGTTCCTATTAAGTAGGGGCTTAGTGAGTAGTGATTTGTTACTGATTATTTTTAATAAATCCAGATTTGTTACTTCTGGATTTTAGAGTCTGTTAACTAGTTTTTAGGGTGGGTTATTCCTATCCCACAAATAGCTATGGGCAGTATGTAGAACTTATCGAAAATCAATTCAAGTATTTCATTCTTGGAGACTCTCCCTTGGCTATTAATTCTTCTTCGAGTGAGATCCTTGCTCTTAGAAAATTATTAGAATTTTCCTATTATTGACCTTTTACTTCTAGCCCTCTATCAATTTGGTATCAGAGTAGGTTGACAAGATGGTTTCTACACGTTCTTCCAATATGCCTGATCCACAAAACCCACGTTCTTCCACTGTGCCCGATCCACAACACCCAAATCTGACCTTGCCTAAAGCTGTTATTCAGCAGCTCTCTGACTTGGCTGCTCAATTAGGCACCCTCAACGTTGACATGGTTGCTCTCAAGGCTTCTTCCAATATCAACCCCCAACTTGAACGTAGTCATAGTAATTGAGAGAAAGGCAAAACAGTAGTTTGAAGTTCAAATGATGAAGATGAATATGACCTACCTTGGTGGCTAAAAAATCGATCAAAGCGTCCAAGCACGAAGATCGAATTTCCCAAATTTGAAGGAGGCGATCTGAGAGGGTGGATTTTAAAAGCTTAAAAGTACTTTCGCTACTACCAGACACTAGACGAGATGAAGGTGGACATTGCTGCCATGTATTTGGAGGGTGATGCGTTCGACCTCTTTGCGTGGGTTAATATTGACCGAACTCTTCTCTATTGGGAGGAACTCACTAAGGTGTTACAAGAGCATTATGGTCCAGTAGAATTTCAAAACCCAGATGAGTATCTTTGCAGCATCAAGCAAATGGGAACGACACAAGAGTATAGCCGGGACTTTGCTAAGAGATCAGCTAGAGTTAAGAATTGGCTTGAACATTCTCTTAGGCGTTTTCTTGAATGGCTTGAAGGAGGATGTGCGAATACAAAAGCTGCGAACAATATACAAAGCGATGAGTTTAGCTATCGAATATGGGGCTAAAAATCAGATTGGGCGTGGGCTTAAACCTAGCTATTCAAGCAATCCGACCCGACCTGCCACCAATACTAATTGGGTCACACTTGATTCATGTTTTTCAGTGGGAGAAACCAGCCATAAAATCGGAAAACTAGCTCATGGGATATGAAGAAATAGAGGAGGCAAGACAAGGGTTTATGTTATTGGTGCAACGAGAAGTTTCAGCTTGGTCACCGCTGCAAGTCTGGGTCACTCAAAATCATGGAAATATCTGAGGAAGAGGAGCCCATAAACCATATTGAATCTGATGTAGAAGACGAAACTGATTCAGAGATGCATGCTGAAATTTCTTTCCATGCATTTTTGGGCCAAACATCAGACACAACTATGAAGTTGAAGGGAACGCTAAAATAGAGGGATGTTTTAATTCTGGTTGACAGTGGCTCCACTCATAGTTTTATATCTAAGTCTCTTATCTTTAAATTACAGGTACCCACTCAATCGATACCCCCTTTTGGTGTTCAAATTGGTAATGGGAGTCTCATCCATTGCAACAAGATTTGTAAGCAGCTGCACAGCCAGGCACAAGATTTAAAGATTATTGGTGACTTTTATCCTTTGCCATTGCTGGATCAGATATGGTTTTGGGTATTTAGTGGCTAGCTTCTTTGAACACAATGCAAGCTAATTGGCAACAAATGTTCATGATTTTTTGGGTTAATGGAAAGAGATATAAACTCCAAGGAGTTGCTCGTGATTTTTCATCTCTAGCAGAATTTAAAAGTTTAGCTAAACAAGATGAGTCCAGAGATGCCTTAGCTAGCTCGCTCACTGATGTACAAAGCCTCTTACAGGAATTTTCAGATTTATTTGTAGAGCCTACATTACTCCCCCCTTGCGCCCTCACTCTCATGCTATTGTGCTTCATCCCAATGCACAGCCTCCCAACATTCGACCTTATAGGTACCTATTATGGGAAAAATAGTGGATAAGTTTTCAAAGGGGCTGGTTTACCAAAGAAGACGTGGCATGACTTCACAAGGTTGACAAAGTAAAAAAGTTATCTATCTGTAGCTTTAATTTTATCTCTTAGTTATTCTAGGGATTTCATATTTCCAGATTTTCCAGATTTTGTAGGTATGTCGATTCCTATTATTTTGTAGAAGTGACTCGGAGGTAGTTATTTGGACTTTTATAAATTGTAATGAGATGAAAGGAATAGAGTAGCAGAAAAATTAAAGGAATAGAGTAGCAGAAAAATTTTCATTCTCTTATTGTTTTTCATGAGATCGGAAGGTTCTCTCTTAATGAGCCTTCTTACCCTTCTTCACCATAGGTTCCAAAGGCAAGAAAACGAAGAAACATAGTTGTAACCCAATTTTGCAGGTGGATTCTGCCACTCATCGCCCTATTACTCGTTCTTAATCTCTGGGTCATAACAATACCCTTATTATCAAAATGATGAGATTGAGAAACAAGTGGCTGACTTGCTGTCCAAAGGCTTTAAAAGGCCAACTTCGAGTCCCTTTGCAAGTCCGATGCTCTTGGTGAAGAAAAAAGATGGTTCATGGCGGATGTGCGTTGTCTACAGGGAGCTCAATCACGTTGCAGTGCCTAATAAGTATCCTATACCTAATGTGGATGAGTTACTTGATGAGCTGAATGGTGCCACTTATTTTTCAAAGATTTATCTCCGCTCTGGTTATCATCAAGTTCGAGTGCAACCAGAAGATGTTCAGAAAACAACCTTCTGAACTCATTCTGGTCATTATGAATTTATTGTGATGCCCTTTGGCCTTACTAATTCACCATCGACCTTTCAAGGGATAATGAATGACCTTTTTCGTCCTTATTTAAGGCGTTTTGTTTTAGTTTTCTTTGATAATATCCTTGTCTATAGTCCCTCTCTTCATCTTCATAAATTTTACTTAGAGTTGGTTTTTAAATTACTACGCACTTATACATCTTTCGCAAATGCAAAATAATGTTTATTTGCTCTCCATCAAGTGAATTTTTTGGGACATATAGTATCTAATGAAGGAGTGAGTGTTGATCATGAGAAAATTGATTTTGTGAAACAATGGCTATCTCCCACAACTATTAAGGAGCTTCGAGGATTTCTTGGTCTTACAGGGTACTATAGGAGATTTGTGCAGAAATATGGTGTTATTGTCAAGCCACTCACTGATCTCACTAAGAAAGTTGCCTTTTGTTGGAATGATCGTGCTGAATTTTCCTTTTAGAAGCTTAAGGAAGCACTAACGACGGTGCCAGTTCTAAAGTTACCTAATTTTTCTTTATCCTTTATTATTCAATGTGATGCCTCTATGGAAGGAGTTGGTGCTGTATTGATCCAACAGAATCATCCTATAGCTTATTTCAGCAAAGGATTCTCCAATTGCAACTGATACAAGTCAGCCTATGAATGAGAATTGTTGGCTTTGGTTCTTGCAGTCCAAAAGTGGAAACATTACTTGGCATGCATTTTTATGTTACAACTGATCACAGCAGTCTTAAACACTTGCTTGAGCAGTGGCTTATTCTAAAGTTGCTACCTTTTGATTTCACTATATTATACAAGGCTAGGAAGGACAATGCTGAAGCTGATGCACTCTCTTAGAAACCATAAGAAGTTGATTTTTTTAATTTAATTATGCCCGTGCCTCTGGATTATTCAAATTTGCAGGAAGCTTATCTGCTGGATAATTACAGTAAGAGTCTCAGAACTAACTTGCAAAAAGATTCATCTTCACACTTTAATTTTCAGTGGTCGGCCAATAAACTCTTTTATAAAGGCAAGTTGGTTATTCCTTCTATTTCTCACTTAAGGGCTAGTTTTTTAGCCAAGGCACATCAGACTCCTACTAGTGGTCATGGAGGTTATTTGAAGACATTAAAGAGGCTCTCGGATCAGTTCTATTGGCCTCACATGAAGAGGGACTTCAAACTTCATGTTCAACAATGTTTGATTTGCCTACAGAACAAGTATGAAACTCTCGCAACTACAGGTTTGTTGCAGCCTCTGCCTATTCCGGAGAGGTTTTGGAAAGATATCTCAATGGATTTCGTGGTTGGCTTGCCCAAGTCCAATGGGGTTGACACTATTCTAGTAGTGGTTGACCGCTTGAGTAAGTGTGGCCAGTTTTTACCTCTCTCCCGTCCATTTACAACAAAAACAGTGGCTAGAGTCTTTTGTAAGGAAGAAGTATGCTTGCATGGCTTGCCTCGTTCGATAATTTCAGATAGGGATCCCATTTTCTTAAGCTCTTTCTGGCAGGAATTATTTCGCCTAGCCAAACCAAGTTGAGAATGAGCACTTCCTATCGTCCTCAAACGGAGGTGGTTAATTGGTGTTTGGAAGCTTACCTATGATGCTTTGCACATGACCAACCAAAGAAATAGAATTCTTTTTTATGTTGGGCAGAATATTCATACAACACTGGTTTTCATGTTTCCACTAGTACAACACCTTTGAAGATTGTCTATGATAGGGATCTTCCAACTCTGCATCCTTTCATGAAGGGTGAAACATCAAATGCTGACCTGGAAGATCAGCTGTTGCTTCGAGATGCTATGTTGAAACTTTTGAAAGAAAATCTCACTAAAGTGCAGTCTCGCATGAAGGCTCAACAAGACAAGCACTGACGAGAGCTTTCCTTTGACATTGAAGATTATGTATGGCTGCGAATCCAACCTTTTAGACAGAAATCACTCTACAGAAATCACTCTCCAATCGACATTTTAACAAGCTTTCTCCTAGGTGCTTTGGGCTGTACAAGGTCCTAAAGAAGATTGGTACTGTAGCCTATGAGTTGGAGTTACCACTAGATGCAAAAAT
This sequence comes from Erythroxylum pedicellare, assembly GCA_027563575.1. Lineage (NCBI taxonomy): Eukaryota > Viridiplantae > Streptophyta > Magnoliopsida > Malpighiales > Erythroxylaceae > Erythroxylum > Erythroxylum pedicellare. The sequence goes on from JAOQMP010000007.1 coordinate 10,910,317, forward strand.
CCATGCCATCTTCCATATTTCATTGTTGCGACCTGCACATGGGATTTCGCCTCCAACTTCACCAGCTCCTCTTCCAATTTCGGATGACTGAGAAGTCTTAGTACAGCCTGATCGTGTACTAGAACACCGCTGGACTGCTGGACAAATTTTGGAATTACTTGTTTGGAAAGGACGTCCACTTGAAGGCTCAACTTGGGAAGATTATGATCTTATTGCTGAACAATTTCCTCATTTTCACCTTGAGGACAAGGTGTCTTTCCAAGAAAGGAGAAATGATAAGCCCATAATTACATATCAGAGGAAGAAGAGGTCACGTGTGTCAAGCACCTGATTTTATCTTATCCACCAGCACCTGATTTTATCTTCCTATCTGCAGAATTTGTTTTCAATTTATGAAGTCATTTGTTTCATGTGTTCCTATTAAGTAGGGGCTTAGTGAGTATTGATTTGTTATTGATTATTTTTAATAAATCCAGATCTGTTACTCTTGGATCTCAGGGTTTGTTAACTAGTTTTTAGGGCGTCATGGGTTAATCCTATCCTATAAATAGCTATGGGCAGTATGTAGTACTTATCGAAAATCAATTCAAGTATTTCATTCTTGGAGATTCTGCCTTGGCTATTAATTCTTCTTCGAGTGAAATCCTTGCTCTTAGAAAATTATTAGATTTTTCCTATTATTGACCGTTTACTTCCAGCCCTCTATCAGAGTGTGATTAATTTTTATCCTCCATATATAAGGATATCATTAAATAAGGTCTCTAGAGTTTAATTTTTTATGGGAAAAATCTTTAGATAATATGGATTTAACTTTGAATACTTTTGAGCGTTTATTTTCTGAAAAATGCAGCATGATAAATGGTTTTCTAATATTGAAAACGGATATTGTGGTTCCATTTACAGACAATGTATCAGTGTGGGCTTTGTATGTACGCCCTTCTATTATTAGCTTGCCGAGCTGGTGCTAAAATACATCAATTTCATCTATATCAGGGTCTGCTGCTGGCTGGGGTCGACAAGATGATGCTGGCGTGGTCAAGGTATATTAATCATGCATTAATAGCTCAATGAAAGGAGTAGGAAGGTATGATCGATGACAAAAGTTACAGGTACAAGTAAAATTTCTCATACTTCTACAGGTATATGAAACACTTACAGGAGTTAAAGTTGAAGGGAAGCTCACTGTTCTTAAGAAGGATGCTGCCTTGCAATCTCTTCCACCTGAGTGGCCACTGGATCCTGTGAAGGATATACACAGTTTGAATAAGAGCAATTCAAAGACCTTGATTGTTTTGGATGATGATCCAACTGGAACACAAACTGTTCATGATATTGAAGTGCTAACTGAATGGTGATCTCTTTTCTTTCTTCAAAAATTGTATTCCGCACCTAGTATTTACTGTTTTAGTTTGATTACATGAAAACCATTCCGAAAGCAAGAAGTTTTATCTTTGCATTCCTGGTTGGAAAGAAATATCTTTAATTTCTATGTAAACCCCATCTATTTGATGGGGAGCCTTGATTCATATCTCTACAGGAATAGAGACTCTTCAAAGTTCATTTTGAAGCTTGAACCTTTTGTTTCTTTTGCTTTGCAGGAGCATTGAGTCTCTTGTTGAGCAATTTAAGAAAAAGCCTATGTGCTTTTTCATTTTGACAAACTCCAGGTCATTAAGTTCTGGGAAGGTATAGAGCTTTCTTCACATTTATAATTCATCAATTCTAGAGGATCTTTATATCAAGATGGAGAGGAAAAATCTCATCAGATATTCACGTTGTTTGCTTGCTACAATCTATTTTTTCAAACTTATAATTAGCCATTTCTCACAGGCTGGTGCATTGATACAAGATATCTGCAGTAACCTGGCTGCTGCTGCGAAAACATTAAAGAACACTAAATACACGGTTGTCTTAAGAGGGGATTCAACCTTACGTGGTCATTTTCCTGAGGTAAAGACTGTGACCCTCAAATGGTATCATAATAGCAAGACGTAGGAACTGCTACCAAGTGAAACCAAACCGAGTTGACCTTAACAATTCAGTGTCCTATTGTTAATATATTAGCATTCAATAATGTCCTATTGTTTTCCTATTTTTTTACACGTAAAATAACAAGTTTTTAGGCCTTGACTAAAAGTCTAGAACCAAATGGAAGATTTATTTCGCAGCGAAACATTGTATTCCATCTTTGGATATCTAATTTTTGGTCCCCTGCTTTTTGCATTTTCTCAAGCCATTCCTTCTACTTCAAGTTTTTCCTATATGCTTCCTGATGTATATGAAAAGTTATTGATCAACTCCTTCCATCAACTCTTCTTGGGATTCAATGAAAATTGATTTACTTCTGTTCTTTCACTTGATGATTTTCCTGTTAAAGTCCTCTTAAAAATATGTTAACCATATAGATCACTGAGAAATATTAGTGAAACATTCAATAGAAAATAACGGAGAGAGTCTTTTTCTGTGTCTCAAATTGTGTGAGGAGCAATATGAAATATTAGAGAGCACTGATATCGAAAAATCTGGTAAGGAGGGTTATAACGATGATTTCCCTGATCGCCAATCATTGTTATAATTTGAAAAAAGGTAGTTGGGGCAACTTTTTAGTTACATTATAATTGAAGCATGCTTTAATAGGAAGCAGATGCAGCAACCTCAGTACTTGGAGAGATGGATGCATGGATCATATGCCCCTTTTTCCTTCAAGGAGGTCGTTACACTATTGGAGATATACATTATGTTGCAGATTTTGATATGTAAGTTTTTCTTCATGCTCATATTCTGAAATTTAACAGAATGTGATCATCACCTAACACTAAACACATGTTGTGTTCAGATTGGTCCCTGCAGGTGAAACAGAATTTGCTAAGGATGCTGCTTTCGGTTATAAATCATCAAACCTTCGTGAGGTTTATCTCTATTATTGTCATTAATGGTGCAAAGTAAGTTGGGTTTGATAATGATATCACATTGCTGCGTTTATTCAGTGGGTAGAGGAGAAAACAAGTGGTAGGATTCCAGCAACAAGCGTTTCGTCTGTCTCTATTGAACTTTTGAGGAAAGGAGGACCAGCTGCTGTTTGTGAGCTTCTCTGTAGCTTACCAAAGGTACAATTATTCAGTAGTTTTGTTGTATACTCATTATTTCATTGTTCTTTGATGATCAATTCTTTATGTACACTTGTATGCTTACTAACCTGAACCATATTGGGTTTCAGTCCCCCGATGGTCAATTCTTTAGGTCACCAGGACTTGAATGTGTAGAAATTTATTTTGTTAATGATGCTATCATTTTCTTTGGCTGAAACAGGGCGCAACATGTATAGTTAATGCAGCAAGTGAAAGAGACATGGCTGTATTTTCGGTTGGAATGATACAGGCAATGTGTCTTGCTACTCTTGAACACTTTTTTTTTGTGTTAATCTTGTGTACTTATGAGTTTATGAAGGATTTTTGAACTAATTTTCCTTTTTATATAGGCTGAATTAAGGGGTAAATCTTTCTTGTGTCGTACTGCTGCCAGTTTTGTTTCTGCTCGAATTGGAATTATCCCAAAAGCTCCAATACTGCCAATGGATTTAGGAATAAATAACGAGAGAAAGGGTGGGCTCATTGTTGTGGGATCATATGTTCCAAAGACAACAAAGCAGGTTGCAATGCTGGATTTTTGTTTCTTGTCTCGATTTTAGGCTGCTGTTTGTTTATGTTCTCAGTATGGTTCCAATTGGTTATTTGTGATAACTCTCAGGTTGAAGAACTCAAATTGGATTATGGCAAACTGTTATGTAGCATTGAGGTGATTGAGATTGAAGTTTCTTTTGCTTTCTTTATGTAATGAGCTGCCCTAGATACATAATTTGTCCTTTGCACACATGACCAGTAAAGTTACAATTAAAGACATGTTACCCGCTTAAGATATCAAAATTGTCCTTCATTTTATGAACAGGTTTCTGTTGAAAAGTTGGCCATGAAGTCCTTAGAAGAGAGAAATGAAGAAATTAATAGAGCAACTGAAATGGCAGACTTTTACCTCTCTTCCTCTAAGGACACTTTGATAATGACCAGCCGCATGCTCATCACTGGAAAATGTCAGTCATCTTTTCTTTCTATTATCGTTTATTTCTTAATTTGTGCATATTACTGGGATCTTGTTTAGAATTGTTGGATAATTATTTTAGATTAGTTAGCTTAGGAGATTATCTTCTAGGTGATAAGTTTATCTTCTAGTAGATAAGATAAGATATATTATAGATTGGATAAGTTAGTATATACGAAAAATCTAGTAGTTTAGTAGTATTAGAATAGGTTATAGTCATGTATAAATTACATATAATCAGAGAAATAAAGTGGTTTTTTTCTTCTGATATTTTCTATACCCTCTTGTTTCATGGTATTAGGGCAATCGATTCTGGTAGCCTATTTTTTTTTTTTCGGCCATGGATAGAGTTCAACCAACTTTCGGTTCCTTTGATGAGTTCCAAACCTCATCCCAAACACCTAGTTATGTAATACCTTCAGCCCAAACTCCATCTCCTCCTATTGATAATCTTTCATTGTAAATCACGCAACATAGATTAGATGGAATGAATTTTCGAGAATGGTCCCAATCAGTCATGCTCGTAATCAAAAGAAGAGGCAAGGCTGGATATCTAATAGGGGCAATTCCTTAACCACACAAAACAACAGTCACTTATGGTGCTTGGAAAGCTGAGAATTCTATTGTCATCGCTTGACTTATAAATTCAATGGAGCCAAAAATAGGAAGAACCTACCTATTATGCAAAACTGCAAGAGAAATCTGGGAGGCTGTGCAAGAAATATATTTTGATTTGGAAAACACTTCTCAATGCTTTGAAAATAGATAAAAAATCAGAAATACTAACTAAGGCAATATGTATGTTATCGAGTATTATAACTTACTCACTCACTGAATTATGGCAGGAGATGGATCTATTTTATGCAGTAAATTGGGAGTGTCATGCTGATGTCGACAAATGTGAAAAATTATTAGAGAAGTAGAGAGTTTTTGATTTCTTACAGGGACTTAATGTTGGACTTGATGAAGTGCGAGGAAGGTTACTCAGTTTAAAACCATTGCCATCAATTCAAGAAACGTTTGCTGAGGTTCGTAGGGAAGAGAGTAGGAAAATGGTCATGCTTACCTCACACACTTCTGATCAAACCTCTCAAGGCTCAACTTTAATGGCAAACTCTTGAAAGGAGTCTACTTACCAAACATGAGAGCAAGAAACTAGAACAAGTAGTGGTATGACCACTGTGATAAGCCCTACTACACCTGTGAGACTTGCTGGAAATTACATGGAAAACCACCAGATTGGAAACCTAAAAGCCCAAGAGTTCAGCAAAAACGTGGAGCAGCACATGTAGCAGAATTCGATATCAGCAAATCCACCGAGCTAAACCTGCCCCCCCAGTAGATTGAACTACTTTAGTAACTCTTGAATCAGACAAAAATCACAACTGAGAAAGACTCACATGACCAACAAACCTCTACTACAATACTAGTGCATAAAGGTAACCTGTGTCAATCATTATTATCGAAGTCCCTAAGTCAAGATCTCTAGATTGTAGACACAGGTGCATCAAACCACATGATTGGGTCTTTGAATGTCTTTGAAAAATATGAGCCATGTAACCAGAAAGTTAATGTCTGGATCGCGGATGGAAAAGGGTCATCAGCTATTGGTCAAGGGAGAGTTTGTTTGCCAAAACTGACATTATATACTGTTCTCTTTGTGCCTAATTTAATTTATAATCTACTATCTGTCAGTCAATTAACCAAGGACATGGACTATATTGTGATGTTCTTTCCATCTCATTGTGAATTTCAGGACCGGTGTTCGGGGAAGATGATTGGCAGTGTTGAGGAGAAAGGTGGACTTTACTACTTCTCAGGAAAGAGTACTCCTACTGAATCCAAATCACCACATAGGATTTCCCTTTCAGTTATATCAAATTCTGATTTTATGTTATGGCTTCAATGCCTTGGTCATCCCGATTTCTCATATTTGAAAATCTTATATCCAAACCTTTTCATCAATAAAGATCATATTTCTTTATATTGTGAGCAATGTGTCCATGCAAAACAAAGCAAAAATACTTATCCCATACACTCATACATACCCTCAAAACCTTTCCAATTAATTTATGGTGATATCTGGGGTCTTGCTAGAGTTACAAATCTAACCGGTACTTGTTGGTTTATCAGTTTCATTGATAATCATACAAGGGTATGTTGGGTGTATCTAATGAAAGACAATCTGAAGCCTATCATATCTTTAAACAGTTCCACAAACTCTTCCAAAATGTATTCCAAACCTCTATTCAAGTAGTACGTACAAACAATGGGAGAGTATTTTTCAACTGATTTTATTCAATATCTCAGTGAAACTGAGATCATTCACCATAGTTCTTGTGCTTATACCCCACAACAAAATAGGATAGCGGAGAGAAAGAATCGTCATCTTTTAGAGGTAGCCCGATTTATGATGTTTAACAACTTTGTTCCAAATTCCTATCGGGGAGAAGCCATTCTAATTGCCTCATGCTTGATAAAACATCTTCCTTAAAAAACGCTTCAATTCTGAACCCCATTAGGTGTTCTTCTAGAACAATTTTCTCACATTAAGCTCCTTGATTCTCTTCCTCCTAAAATCTTTGGGTGTACTGTTTTCGTACACAACAATCAACCCAATAGAAGCAAACTTGACCCATGAGTTATTAAATGTGTGTTTGTTGGGTACTCTCCCACTCAAAAGGGTTATAAGTGTTTCTTACCTTCTACAAACCTTTGCATCAATACCTCTCTTCAGAGGGAGACATCCCATGAAGAGATTCCCAAGCATATCACTTCCTATCTCACAAACCTTCCCACAAAACCCGCAAACACTGCAAACACCTACCATTGAACCTGAAATTGTCCAGTCCAATTTAGTGGGAGAACCAATTCTTGAAAAACTAACCTTATTGTATTCTCGAAGGCTTAAAGCTCCTTAACAAAGCCAATCATTGGACCAAGAGCCGACTCCTAGAGAGACTATGGTAAGTGACTTAGATGTGCCAATTGCACTACGAAAGGAGGTAAGATCATGTACTAAATATCCTATTCAGATTATTTGACTTACTCAAAGTTATCTTTAAAGTTTAAAGCTTTCACTACTAAGCTTGACAGTGTAAGAATTCCAAGAAATGTACATGATGCATTCAAAGAACCTAAGTGGAAGGAAGCTATACTTGAAGAAATGAAAGCTTGACTTGATAATAAAACATGGGAGATTGTGGATCTACCCGAAAATTGGGTGTTCACTGTGAAGTATGGGGCAAATGGAGAGATTGAAAGGTATAAGGCTAGATTAGTGGCTCAAGGCTTTACACAAACCTACGGAATAGATTATGAGGAGACATTTGCTCCAGTTGTGAAGTTGAACACAATTAGAGTCCTTCTACCATTGGCTGCAAATTTAGATTAGGAACTCCATCAACTCGACATTAAAAATGCCTTCCTAAATGGTACATTATATGAGGAAATATATACGAGGATATCATCAGGTTTTGAAACTGAAGAAGTAAGGGGAAGAGTTTGCAAACTAAAAAAATCCTTATACGGCCTCAAACAGTCTCCACGAGCATGGTTTAAGAGGTTCAGTGACACTCTTTGCAGGTTTGGTTACAAATAGGGACAAGCTGATCACATAATGTTTGTGAAGTGTGGAAAAAATGGAAAGAAATCCATCTTGATTGTGTATGTGGATGATATTATAATCACAGGCGATGACACTAGTGAGATCAATGATCTTAAACAAAAATTGAGGCTGGAATTTAGGGTAAAAGACTTTAGAGCATTAAGACATTTTCTTGGAATGGAGATTGCTAGAATTAAGGAAGGTATTTTCATATCTCAACGAAAATACATTCTTGATTTACTGGAGGAAACAGGAAAGATGGGTTGCAATCCTATGTGAATTCCACTGGAGAGAAACTGAAAATTCAAGAAAAATGAAGAAGATCCTCCTGTTGACAAAGGAAGATACCAAAAGTTAGTAGGAAAACTTATCTATTTGTCACTAACCAGACCAGATATTGCTTATTCTGTGAGTATTGTTAGCCAATTTATGCACTCTCCAACTCAAAGACATTTGGAGGCAGTCAACCATATTCCGGAAAAATGAGAAAAGAAGCATAGAAGGTTTCACGGATGCAGATTAGGCTGGTTGTATTAAGGACAGTAGGTCAACATCTGGCTATTGTACTAAACTATGGGGGAATCTTGTCATATGGAGAAGCAAGAAGCAATCCGTAGTAGCAAGAAGCAGTGCAGAAGCAGAGTTTAGGGCAATTGCACAAGGAATTTGTGAAGTTATTTGGTTAGAGAGGTTGATGCAGGACCTACAGGTCACCACTTCCTCTTCCACCAAAATCTTCAATGATAATAAATCAGCCATCAGTATAGTGAAGACTCTAGTTCAACATGATCGATCAAAACATGTTAGAATTGACAGGAGCTTTATCAAATGTGAGAGAAGAAGGGGGCATTGATCTATGCTATGTCCCTACTGAAGCACAGGAAGCCGATATCTTCACAAAGGTCATGCCTACGCCTAGATTCGAGACAATTCTAAGCAAGTTGGGAATGATAAATATCTATTCCTCAATTTGAGGGGGAGTGTTGGATAATTATTTTTGATAAGTTTAGTTAGCTTAGGAGATTATCTTATAGGAGATAAGTTTATCTTCTAGTAGATAAGATAAGATATACTATAGATTGGATAAGTTAGTATATACAAAAAATCTAGTAGTTTAGTAGTATTAAAATAGGTTATAGTCGTGTATAAATTACATATAATCAGAGAAATAAAGTGTTTTTTTTTTCTTCTGATATTTTCTATACCCGTTTGTTTCAAGTATCAATTCTAATTATCTTTTTGTAGAACATGTATAAACAACTTTTGTAGCTAGGAAAAAAATGTCTTTATTAACCAAATAACTTGATTATTTTATTTGTTTTATAGCTCCTTCTGAGAGTTTGCAGATTAATTCCAAGGTGAGTTCTGCATTGGTGGAAATCATAAGGCGGGTATCTACAAGACCTCGATATATTCTAGCAAAGGTACGTAATTTGCTTAAAATAGCAATTTTAAAATATCAATGAGTGCTTGGTTATACTATTCTACTATTCTTTTTCCTTTTTCGTAGAGTGAAATTTTAGTAGCACAAGATTGTGCTTTTGACGTCCTTTTTCTTTAGATTATTGTTTCACGGCTCAAATCTTATCCTTTATACACCATAAAACTGAAATTGTACAACGCTTTTTGCTGGAAAGGAAATTAGCTTAGTCAAAGATATGAGCAATATATTAGAGTTATGCCAGCTATAAATTTGTTGTAAATATGATATTAGTCAAGATATATAGATTAGGAAATAATTTACTCCTAAATCTATAAGTTGTATCACCTATATATAGGTGTTTTATTCTGTTGTAAATTGAAGAGAAGAAATATTATTTTCTCCTTTCAATATCTCTCCTATCTATATGGTATCAAAGCATGGAATCATTCTCTAGCTTCTATAAACGCCCTAAAGAAGTACTGTCACCCTTAATAATGTCAGAAGTTTCGTCAGACTCCACTTCCCCTACTACCAATCCAAAATCCCTTGGAAATCATGTTTCCAACTCTAAATCACACTCTCTACAGGTCACCAATATCAAATTGAATGGTGATAACTTCTTGCGTTGGTCTCAATCTACAGAATGTACATTTGGGGACGAGAAAAGATTGGATACTTGACAAGAGATAAGGAGGCACCAAAAAAGGAGAAACCCTCATTTGGGATTTGCAACACTAAAAACATGGTTATGACATGGCTTGTAAATTTCATGGAGGAAGACATCAGTTCCAACTACATGCGTTATTCTACAGCCAAAGAACTTTCAGATAATGTGAACCGAATGTATTCTGATTTGGGAAATCAATCCCAAATATATGAATTGATTAAAACTTGGAGAAATTTGCCAAGGAGAGGACAAGGTCACCCTAGGGAAAAATTTGGATTTGTTTATGATTATGAATGGAAGTCTTCCTAAGACTACCAACACTTTAAAAAGATAATAGAAGACCATCACATTTACAAATTTCTTGTTGGATTAAATGTTTTTTTTTTGAAAATTTTGTTGGATTAAATGCTAAGTTTGATGAAGTGATGGTGAGAATTATAGGCCGAAAGCCTTTACCCCCTTATTAGTGATGGGGAGAAATTAGTATCCTTCGTTCCGATAATGGAACTAAGCATTTCAATTAACATTTGGGAATGTTTATAAAATCAATCTACTTCTCGTGATACTTAACGTAATGGAATTGCAAACAGGAAAAATAAATACTTAAATTGGCTTGTGTCATGATGGTTTCTATGCAAGTTCCAAAATATCTATGGGGAGAAGCTATTTTGATTGCATCATATTTAATTAATAAACTGTCTAATAGTGTTTTAAAGTATGTTACACCTGTTAATTATTTTTAAAAGGCCTTTGTCGATTGTAGAATTTATTTAGATTTGCCATTTAAAAATTTTTCGATGCACTGTTTTGTTCACATATCCAACAAATTTCGTTCTAAACTTGTTTCAAGAGTGGAAAATTGTGTTTCATAGGATATGCTCCAAGTGTTATAATCCAAAAACCAAAAAACCTTTGTAAGTGTAGATGTCAAGTTTTTGAAAACCAGCCCTATTTTTCCAAACAAATATTTTAGGGGGAGCAAAAGAGAGGAGGAAAAATTTTGTGGGAAACTTCTGGCCCCTTGCCAAATCCTATAATTTTTTATTTGTCTCCATCTCAAGAACAAGTTACTCAAGATATTGAGCGTAATGAAAACTAATACGTCATATGAGTCACCAAAATGGGGAGAAATACTACAAAAGCAAAAAAATTAGTCCTGAACTTGAGTTTGTATTTTATTCATAGAAAGACTTAAAAAAAGGGTATTGAGTTACCAATCATTCTATTGGAAGACAATTCAAAATCCTTGGGAGAAAGTTCTGCACCTAATTCAATTAACCTTAATCCTAATATGATATCTCTACCTTTACTTGTTTATAATTCTTGTGCATCGCCTTCTAGCAACAAACAATCAGATCTTGATATTCCTATAGCCATTAGAAAAGGAACTTGAACATGTACCCGACATCTTATGGCTAAGTACTTATCTTACCATAGGCTTTCCATTCATCATAAAGCATTTATTTGTAAATTGTCTAACATGTTTATTCCAAGAACTATTTAGGAAGGTATAGATGATCCAAATCAGAAGTTAGCAGTTATGGATAGGTGAATGCTTTAAGGAAGAACGACACTTAGGAAGTAGTAAATTTGACAAAAGATAAAAAGCTTCTGGGACGCAAATGGGTATTTACTATGAAATGTAATGTTGATGGAAACATGAGGTATAAGGTGAGACTCGTTACTAAAAGGTTCGCTCAAACCCTTGGCATCGATTATAATGAAACCTTTACTTCTGTGGCCAAACTGAATCCAATTCGAGGCTTATTGTCCTTAATTGTGAACTACAACTGGCCTTTACGCTAGCTAGATATTAAAAACGCCTTCCTAAATGAGGATTTAGAAGAAGTGAAGTGTTGTATATGAGTCTACCTCAAGGTTTTGATAAAGGGTTTGATTATAATGAACTTTGTAAGTTGAGGAAGTCTTTGTATAGACGGAAACAACCCTCGAGAGCCTAGTTTGAGCGATTTGGAAGAATGGTCAAAGCTCTTGGTTATTGACAAAGTCAAGCAGATCAGACCATACTTTACAAGCATTTAGAAGTAGGAAAAATAGTTTTCTTATTTGTTTATGTGGATGATATAATTTTGATAGCTGGTGATTATATTGAATTAGAGAAATTGAAGAAAGGGCTTGCTAAAGAGTTTGAGATCAAAGGCTTGGGAGCATTAAAATACTTCCTTGGAATGAAGTTTTTTCGATCTAAAGAATGTAGTTTTGTTTCTCAATGCAAATATATACTGGACTTGCTTAATGAAACAAGTTTACTGGAGTGTGTAGGACTGAAACACTAGCTGAACCCAACCTGAAATTGGAGCATATTAAAGATGAAGATGTGGTGAATGTTGACAAATTTCAAAGATTTGTTAGGAGGTTAATTTACTTATCCCATACACGTCTTAATATACCATTTGCTATAAGTAAGTGAGTTAGTTCATGCATTCACCAGGATAAGATCATTTCCAAGCAGTATATAGAATCCTGAGATATATAAAGGGAACTTTTAGTAAAGGGCCATTATTTAAGAAACATGGACATCTGCAGGTTGAAGTACACACTGATGTAGATTGGCTAGTAGCACTATTGAAGAAATTTACTTAAGATTTTTATTTTTTTATAAAAATTAATCAAATAGTAGCTCTAGTCGGATATTTGAGCAGAACCTTAAGGCATACCTCATGGTTCCTTATTAAAAAGACACCTAAATTAGTCAAGATTATGTCCTTGATTCAAAGGAGATATTCCTGAACTAAATTCCTAAGAATCTGCTCCTACTTAACAGAAGGATCTCCTAAAGGTCTGGACTCATATTATCCAACTTTTCCACACTCCCCCTCAAGCTGGGTTATGGATGCCGATCATACCCAGCTTGGACTTCAAGTCATCAAAGCTGTATCTGGGTAGTGCTTTTGCGAATATATCTGTCATTTATTGCTAAGTAGGAACATAAGAGAGCTTGAGTATCCCTTGCTCAATTTTTTCTTTAATTTATTGTTGGTCAATTTGGGCAATCCAAAAACATCTATCACATTCCCATATTACAACTCTAAGACAGAGTACAACAGGAGATGTCTTGCACAATAGGCGATTGCAGATTAGTCATCTTTTGGTATGACAATTGGTCAAACTAGGGACCACTGATCAACTCGTTACATGGTTTAGGAGCTCACATACTTCCTCTACACACTAGATTACACTCCCTGATCCAAGATAATGCAAGGCATTTTCCACTTCGATTAAGACATCTTCAACCTGACCAACCTCCTAACTTGAATGCGCATGATACATTCTTTTGGTTGGACAAATCTGTTCACAATATCACAACCAAGGAGATCGAGCAGCTGTTAAGGTGCCGAAGCTCCAGAGTTGATTGGTTAAAAAAGTTTGGAGTAAGTCCTTTACACCATGACTCTCCTTTATCCTCTGGTTAGCTATTGAAAACAAACTAAGCACCACAGATCGCATGCCATTCATGCAAGTTGATACATCTTGTCCTATGTGCCTGTTTCACGAGGAAACACGGAACCATCTCTTTTTCGAATGCTCTTTCAACAAATATATTTGGAAATATATCACCGTGCAATGTCAATGGCTCAACTTGGGGGAGTCATTTGCAGACATATTCTTCCGTCTATCCAATCCAAATGAGTATACGAAGGCTAACCAGATGATCCACCATGTTGCTCTTGGTCTTTGTGTTTACCGATTATGGCAGGAGAGAAATCTAAGACGTTTCACAAACAAAAGTTCCTCTAAAGAAGCCTTGAAATCCGTGCAGAAGTTAGGGAGCACATCCTACTGCAAAAATTGCACCATCACGGTAGTCCGAATGTCCTAGCATCATTGCAACCGTCGCGACGACACTATCATAACCTCAACTCTAGCTTGGCTCTTCTTTTTTACCTTGTCTTGAAAAGATGTAATGGGTAACCCCCTATGATGTCTATCTCTTTTGTTGAACCTCTACTTCCTATTTACTAATTCAATTTCTTTTTTCAAAAAAAAAAAAGTGTTGGTCAATCTTGACATGCGTGGTTCTTTCATAATGAATTGGATCCCTTACTATCTCAATGGCAGTTTTGTTGTCACTCTGCACCATTATTAGAATTAGGTTGCCTTAGCACTGCTCCTTGCAATTACAACTTGTTTTTCACTTCCCCATATAACCATATTGACCCAGACACATGTGTAGTACCCCATTGTAAGTTTGCGGTTTGTTAACAAACTTGCCCAATCTGCGTCGATGAAAATATTTACTACTCACTTTGTAGATTTTCAAAAGAAAAGGCCTTTTCTTGGAGTTTGTTTTAGGTATCTTAGAATGTGGAAAACAGCCTTTAAGTGTTTCTTTATTGAATGATTCATGTATTTGCTCATCATTACTACGATAAAACTCATATCTGGCCTAATATGTGAAAGGTCCACTATTCCTTGGTGTCTACCTTTATCTATGATGCTTGCTTCTTCTTCCTTCAGGTGCTTCACCGTGGGGTCCATAGGAGTAAGAGTCGATTTGTAATCTTCTAACATGACTGTTTTAGTAGATCTAGGGTGTAATTTTGTTGAGACTGAAATAGCGAAAAGATGGGCAAAAGGATTGTGTTATAACTGTGATGAATCTTATTCTGCAGAGCACAAATGTAAAAGATTATTTTGGATGAGGTTCTAGATGCGGACAATGAACCGAAGGATGACCTCATGGGTATCCTGAGATTTCTTTGCATGGCATCAGCGATATATGCAATTCCCCTACCATGCAATTGTTAGTAGAAATTTTAGGAGTTTCTGTTTCAGTGATAGTGGATTCAAACAGAACACATAATTTTTTGCGTGAAGGATTAATACCAAGTTTGGGATTGGTAGTGTGGTTGAAAGCAGGGCTGCAAGTTTTTGTGGCAAATGGGGAACGTTTATCCAGTATGGGTATCTATAAATCAGTTCCATTTTAGGTTGTTCTCGATTTGGTGGGATTTTAGCTCCCTAACTATGATTGTTGACATACCCTTGCTGGAAATCATTCATGCTATCTAAGCTGAAGCAATAAATTTTATTTGGGAGCAAAAAACATAGGAAGAATTTAAGTTATAGAGGATGCCATAATTATATTTTTAAGTAACTTCAAATTTTAATAATTTCAAAGTCAATGGTGCCAAGGGCCATCCCTTTCTCCCCTTTCAGTTTTAGATTTGTTTTTCTCATGTGGTTGGATCCAAAAGAAAACAAGTTTGGAATTGTTTGGCTTGCTGTTTCATTGTCATAATTAAGTGGAATAGAAATGCCATGTGGAATGTCTAGCCTTCATAGAGTAGCATCAGGCTACTTATAATATCTTTTCCAAAGCACTTTGTTATCTTCCTGGATTTTACAGTCCTAGATTCTTGTGTTTTGAATTGCATTAGGAATTTGATTCCATCCAAGGATTTTTATTACACGAATAATAATTTTATATCCACTTAAGGATATGCTTTCTTTCTTTAGGGTGGAATCACGTCATCAGATATTGCTACTAAAGCTCTAGAAGCAAAATGTGCCACAATTGTTGGACAGGCCCTGGCTGGTGTTCCCCTGTGGCAACTAGGTCCTGAAAGTAGGCATCCAGGAGTTCCATACATTGTGTTCCCTGGTAAGTTTTAGCTAGTTCTTTTTATCTCATCTGATGTTTATTTTTCAAGCTGAGTAACTAATGTCAAAATTGGATTTTTCAGGTAATGTTGGTGACCCTAAAGCACTGGCAGATGTGGTGAAATCATGGGCTCTTCCTTCCAGAGTTTCATCGACAAAAGAGCTCCTTCTTGTAAGGATCATGAAAATTATTCTCTTTGTAACTAAGATTTTGAGTTTATTGACTCCCCTTTTTTTTTATTGAAGAATGCTGAGAGTGGTGGATATGCAGTTGGAGCATTTAACATTTATAATATAGAAGGAGCTGAGGCTGTTGTCGCAGCAGCAGAAGAAGAAAATAGCCCTGCTATTTTACAGGTTAGAGGGCGGTGTCTACCCTTAAAAAGTGCAAAATAGTGGTTTTGGTAGATGCTCATTGGTGTGAGTATCCAATTGTGGCTTGATTTTACTTGCTTTTTTTGCAGATTCATCCAAGCGCATTGAAACTGGGTGGAGTTCCATTGGTTTCTGCTTGTGTATGTGCTGCTGATCAGGCCAATGTAAGTGCATAATATTTTATTCCAAATAATGAAAGAATAATACAATTGGGGAAAGAGATAAATAGCTGCATGTTCAGAATCACAATTTCTGATGCAAAAGAGCTTAAAGTTTATAGAAGAAATAAAAGAGAAACATTAGTCAACCACAAGCCTTAATTTAGTAGGATGAGGATTGGAAATTGAGTTGACATCTAAGATAAGTACTGAAATTTAGGTTGTGCTAAGATTCCTTATCAGATAGGAAATAGTAGTAATGAGATATGTTATCCTAGTTGTTTAGGACTTATAGAATTTCTATTATAATACGATTTAAATTAGGAATCCTTTTCTACTATAATAACAGTTTCTAGAACTATATATGTGTGTGTGTTTGTGTGTGTATTCAGCTCTTCATAAATAAAAAAAACTATCTGAAAATTTTCTACAAACTTAAGTTTTCAACTAGAAGGTATAATGCTTTCATCGAAGATTAATTCTTAGACCTTAGGATTGATTCTTAGTTTCTTACCTTCCATTGTTTGTGTTCACTACAAAATTTCAGCTACCAAAAATCCTTACTTTCATCATATTAAACCCTAAAATACTAGGCTAATATCAGCCATATTTCTAATTTTGTGAGTTTTAGTTACTGGTTAATAATTCTTCTATTTAGCCTACATCAATTTGGTATCAAAGCTTTGTTTCATGATGACAACACGTAGTGGAAGGGCATAGAAAGGAATATTCAATAACCAGGTGCGGGATGAATTACTTATAGGAGTTATAGAAAGGTTGGACCTTAAAGACCCTCGATCACTAGGTGTTCCGAGAACTAGTCCAAAAAACAATATTAGACAAACTACAATTGATGGTAAGAGTGGAGAAGTGAAATCTAAGACGAAGAGGCTAACACTAATCAACAGCTAATGGGGTTAGGAAATTAATGCCTACCGAGAGATCCAAGACAAAGAAACCAACCAGTAGCACATGGAGAGCGCATGCGAGCCTTTAGAGGCCACAATAGAGTTGAAACACACAATGAGCTCGATGACATTACTACGAAAGTTCGTGTTGAAGCTCCTAATTTTGTAGAAAAGATGGATCCACACATGTTCTTAGACTAGATAGTAGCAATGGAAGATTTCTTTGACTAGTACCACATGTCAGAAGATTGAAAAGTTTGATTTGCAAAGATGAAGCTAGTTGGACACGCTAAAATCTGGTGGAGATCAGTAGAGGATAGACTTCAAAAAACAAGTCAACTACCAATTGTTGATTGGGAAGAGATGAAGCTAAAATTATCGAAAACATACTTACCATTTCATTATCAAATGATCTCCAAGATCAACTTACAACTCTTAGACAAGGGATTATGTCTAAAGCTGAGTACATGGAAATATTTGATGAACTTTTTATCCGATGTCAAGGGATGGAGTCGGAATGTCAACTTATATTCCATTATAAAAATGACTTGGGGGGAAAATTCCACTTGGAGCTAATAATGAAAAGGATTTACAGCCTTAAAGATGCATATCACTTGACTTTAAGAGCGGAACAATACTTGGGATAAGTAGTAACTAAAAAGTTTCAAAGTCAAATGGGGAGTTACATGAAGAGAACTACAACCGCGCAAAACTTTATACCGGCGCCCAATGCGTCAAAATTTGCACCATAAAATAACTATAAAACTTCTCAAGGAGTTGAACTTAAAGGCAAAGCCATAGCTGAGACTGGAACGAAAGGAGGCAGCAGTGACAAGAAGTGTTTCTGATGTAATAGGAGGGTCCACTTTGCTATGAATGTCTTAATAAAGGTTTACGTATGATGGGACAAGAAGAAGAGGAATCTGATGAGTATGTGTGTGAGTATGAAGTTGGAAAGGAGTTGGAAGGAGACTCTAGTGATGAACTAACTAGTCGTACAAATCTTTATTTAGTAAGCTGCATACTTACAACCTGTAAAGCGGAAGAATAAGAATAATGGCTTCATACTGCTATTTTCTTTACTCAAGTTAGATGTGGAGATAAGGATGCAAGCTTATCATTGATGGAGGAAGTAGTATGAACATGGTATCAGAGAACATGCTGAAGCGATTGAATTTACTCATAGAGAAACATCCAAATCTCTACAAAGTTGCTTGGGTAGATGATAGTACTATATCAATTGCTCAAAGGTGCTTGGTTTCTTTCAAATTAGGAATATATGAGGACTCTATTTGGTGTGATGTCATTTCTATGAAAGTATCTCACATTGTACTTAGGCGTTCGTGGCTTTATGACCAAAATGTGTAGCACTTTGGAAAAGCTAATACCTATTAGTTTATATTTCATGGAAAGAAGATAATTTTGAAGCCCGTAAAGGTAGACTAGGTAGAAAAACAAAGAGGAAGTAACAAGACAGCCATAAAATTTGAAGTTGTTAGCAAGGAAAAGGAAATTTTGTTTGCAATGGTAGTGATGGAAGTATAAGAAACAACACCTAAAACAGCCTTTACCTTACCAAAAGAAGTGGGAGAATTGTTGGCTGATTTTTCAGACCTTACATAGGATGATTTACCAGGTGAATTACCTCCTTTACAAGATATTTAGCATGCTATTGACTTGGTACTTGGATCTGCTCTACCAAATCTTCCAGCCTATTGCTTGTATCCTATTGAGAATGAAGAGCTCAAGAGACAAGTAGAGTATTCAACAAAGTCTTGGTCTGTGTGCAGTTTTAGCACTATTGACTCCTAAAAAGGATGATTATCGGACAATAAATGAGATCACAATAAGGTATATATTTCCAATACTTCACCTTGATGACATGTTAGATATGTTGATTGGAGCTACTATCTTTACCAAGATAGACTTACGAAGTGGGTACCATCAAATTAGAATTAGACCAGGAGATGAATGGAAAACGTCTTTCAATACAAAAGAGGGACTTTATGAATGGTTGGTGATGCCATTTGGACTCTCTAATGCACCTGACACTTTTATGAGAGTGATGAATCAAATGTTTCGATCATTTATGGGCTAATTTTTGGTGATATAAAGAAGACGACCTATTACATCTATAACAAGTCTTAGAGAGTTTTGAGGCAAGGGAAACTTTATATCAACTTAAAGAAGTTTTCTTTTATGCAATCAAGTGTTATATTTTTGAGTTTTATTATATCCTACTATGGAGTGAAGATGGATCCTAAGAAGATTAAAGTCATCCTTGATTGGCCTATTCTAACGGACGTGCACGAGGAGGAGGTTTCATAGCTTAGAAACATCTTATAGACGATTTATTTGTAATTTCAGCAGCATAATGGCACCCATTATTGATTGTTTGAAGAAAGTACAGTTTCCTGGCAGCAACTAAACATTTGAAGAAATCAAGAAAAAGATGACTGGATCTTCTGTTTTAAATCATTCATATTTTTCGAAGGTATTTGACATTGCTTGTGATGCATCTCATATGGGAATTTCAGGCATACTCAGCTAAGAGGGACACCTGATTGCTTACTTCAGTGAAAAGTTAAATGAAGAGAAACAACGATACTTAACCTTGTCTGAATTTTATGTTGTAGTATGTGTTCTTTACAATTGGCGTCGCTATGTCTCATACAAGAAGTTTATTTTATATTCGGATCATGAATTTCTTAAACACTTCAAGTCCTAGAAGGACTTGAACAAAAGGCATGCCTTATGTGAATTTTTAAAGCAATTTAACTTTGTTATTAAGCATTGGATAGGAGTTAAGAATAAGGCAGCATATACATTTAGTAGGAAGAGTCATTTGCTTAACACTTTAGCAGTAAAAGTTGTGGGGTTCAATGAAATAAAAAGAGAACATGTTTCCGGTCGAGATTTGGGAATAATCTATTCAGAAATGGCAGTTGGACAAAGAGACCAACACTTTCCTTCTGTGATCCACGATCATTATATTTTCAAAGGAAATCGACTTTGTCTACCTAATACTTCTACAAGAGAGTGTGTGATTTAGGAATTACATGGAGGAGGTGCAACATGACACTTTGAAAGAGATAAAACCATCACAATGGTTAAAGATCGCTTCTATTGGCCCTTTTTGAAGCAAGTCGTGTCGAAGGTTATACGGCAATGTCTAACATGTCAATTAACTAAAGAAAAGAAACAGAATTTTGGATTATACACACCATTGCCTTATGAACCATGGTAGGACATAAGCACGAATTTTGTCTTGGGAATTCCTAAAACTATAAGAGGTTATGATTCTATTTTTGTGGTGGTGGATAGGTTTTCTAAGATCAGTTATTTCATTCCATGTTCCAAGTCTTATGACGCTATCCATATTGCTAAAATTTTCTTCAATGAGGTTGTACATCTCCATGGATTACCTTTAACCATCGTCTCTGATCTTGATGTAAAGTTTATGAATTATTTTTGGAACTCTATGGAAACCATTGAACACTAAGCTTCAATTTTCAAGTTCTTTCCATCCCCAAATTGATGGACAAATACAGTTGGTGAATAGAAGCTTGGGGGACCTATTAAAATGTTTGGTTGGTGGCAGAATTTGCATATAAAAGTTCTATAAATATTTCTATTCGTAAGAGCCCTTTTGAGATAGTTTCATGAGTCAACCAAGGAAGCCTACTGGTCTAGTTCCTTTATCGCAAACAACATGAGTTATAGTTGAAGTTGAAGGTTTTGCACAACACGTGAGGGACAGCTTTGATAAGATATGATGAAAGATAATAACCAACAAATTTTCTTATAAAGAACATGCTGATCAACATCTTCGATTAGTAGAATTCAATGAAGGGGATATGGTGATGGTTTGGATTTCTCTGGAGTGTTTTTAAAAAGGGAAATGTAAGAAAATTCATTCATGAAATGTTGTACCGTATAAGATCGTCAAGAAGATAAGTGTTAATGCTTTTGTTTTAGAGTTACCAAGTGACAAGGGAATAACTGCAATCTTAAATATTGCGGACTTAACTATTTATTATAGGCAAGATGAGCAGTCCCTTACTGTATCCGTAAGAATTCCAGCGACCCCTCATCTTAAAAGAGTAAATAGAAGGTGTTATTGATGAACAAATTGTAGAGTAAATAGAAGGTGTTATTGATGAACAAATTGTAGCAACAAGAGATGGGGAATATCGATAATTTCTTGTCAATTGGAAAGGAAGACCATTATTTGAAATCTAGAATTAGAACTTCAAAAGTTAAATCTAGACTTGTATGATTAATATTTGTCACTCTACGTTGAGGATGACTTCCAACAAGCAGGGAAGAATTGATGCAAAAGAGCTTTAAGTATGTAGAAGAAATAAAAGAGGAAAAATTTGTCAACCACAAGCCTCAATTTGGTAGGATGAGGAGC
This sequence comes from Erythroxylum pedicellare, assembly GCA_027563575.1. Lineage (NCBI taxonomy): Eukaryota > Viridiplantae > Streptophyta > Magnoliopsida > Malpighiales > Erythroxylaceae > Erythroxylum > Erythroxylum pedicellare. The sequence goes on from JAOQMP010000007.1 coordinate 10,931,592, forward strand.
ATTAGAAATTGAGTTGACATCAACAATAAAAACTGAAATTTAGATTGTGCTTGGATTCCTTATTAGATAGGAAGTAATAGTAAATTAAATATGTTATTCTATTTTAGATATGTTATCCTAGTTATTTAGGATTTATAGAATTTTTGTTATAATAGGATTTGAATTAGGAATCTTTTCCTGCTATAATAAGGGTTTTAAGAACTCTCTCTCTCTCTATACATATATATGTAGCTCTTCATAAAAAAAAACAAGCAATTTAAAATTTTCTACAAATTTTAGTTTTTAATTAGAGAGTGTGATGCTTTCTTCTAAGAGTGATCCTTAATTTCTTACCTTCCATTCTTTGTTTTCATCACAAAATTCTAGTAACCAAAAACCCTAACTTCCAGCATATTAAACCCTAAAATATTAGCCTAACATCAGCCATATTTCAAATTTTGTGAGTTTTAGCTACTAGTTAATAATTCTTCTGTTTGTCCTACATGAATCTATTTATATTTTTGTCAAGATGTCATATTCTTCTCTCAAAAAATAGAAACCTGAATTTAGTAACATGTTTTCAACCATGACTGATAAATCAAAACTTGTTCCAATTTGTTTATTTCAAAAGAATGGCTATTTACATATAAAACTCAAATACAAATGACGACATATTCTTGTGCATCCATTGTCATAGTTACAATAAAACTCTCTGGTGATGGTTTCACATTTATTTTTTTTGTGATTTTTTTTTAATTGAAAATGGGGAGGAGTGCAGAGGTGCATGGTAAATTGTAGGAGAAAGGTATTTCAGGAGCCTTTATGTCTTTTTACTTGTTGATCCAGTTATTAGATTTGTTTAGATCTGGGCTAATCATTGTTCTTTATGTGGCGTGACATAACATGTGTCTTGATTGGGTTATTCATGTCTTTTAGAAGAGAAAAGTAGTCATACTTGACAATTCATTTCTTAACACTTTGATTTTGTTTTCATAAACCAATTTCTTTCTGATAGCTTGTTGTAGATTATTATGAGAGAAGATGATGTTCTATATTAAAAAGAAAACAAACCAAATAACCAAAATGTACTTGTTTGGGGCTTCCTATGATTTGGTCCACCTTTGTATCAGTTAGGGACAATAATTAACTAGTATCCATGTGTGGCAGGTTCCCATCACTGTTCACTTTGATCATGGCAATTCAAGGCAAGAGTTGATTGAAGCTCTTCACTTGGTAAGTATGGATCTTATAATCTATCAAATGATATGTAATACATTACTGGTAGTACTTGAATTTACAAATGTTGAAGTTACCAAGTATAAATCTATATGGGCTGATAGTTTAATGACAAATTGCCTTTATCAATCATTTCAGGGATTTGATTCTGTTATGGTTGACGGCTCACATCTTTCTCTAAGCGATAATATCTCATACACTAAGTTCATATCACACTTGGCCCACTCCAAAAACGTGATGGTGGAGGCTGAACTAGGGAGATTGTCAGGAACTGAAGATGACTTGACTGTAGAAGATTATGAAGCAATGCTAACTGACGTTAATCAGGTCGTTATACTACCTGGTGCATTTAAAATAGCTAACCCGGATGTAGTTTATATTGATGTAATTGGTATTACTTGAATTGCAGGCTGAAGAGTTCATTGATGAAACTGGCATAGATGCCTTGGCAGTATGTATTGGCAATGTACATGGGAAATACCCTGCAAATGGGCCAAATCTGAGACTTGAATTGCTTGAGGTGAGAGTATACTGATGTTGCTCATGTCAGTATGTTTTGCTTTTTGAAACTAATACATGTCTAACTCAGACCCTTTGAAATTGTCTATACAACTTTTTTCTGGATACAAATACTTACAAACTCTCTCACTCCATGCACTTGCTGGGGCTTGAATCCTGGTAGAATAGACCCCTTTTATTGCATTCATAGATGGCACAAGTACTTGCTAGACTCAATTCTATTAGGTTTATGTTACGGTCTAATTGTCCCACATCGGTAATAAAAGAGGCTAATGTGGAGTTTAAAGGCTTATGAGCTCTCCCACTCTTTAAGCTAGCTTTTGGAGTTGGCTTTCTCATAAGACCTGTAATGATTAGTATCAGAGTTAACACCATTTTTTCAAGTCCTCGTGCTATGTTCACAAGTAGTGATGCCGGTATTTGGGTGTTTGCCTGGGGCTAAAAAAGGTCTAGCATATAGCCAGCTTACTGGTGCTTGGGCTTCGGCTACGAAGCGTGGTAGAATTTTACGGTCTAATTGTCCTACATCGGTAATAAGAGGCTAATGTAGAGTTTACAGGCTAATGAGCTCTCCCACCCTTTAAGCTGGCTTTTGGGGTTGGCTTTCTCATAATAGTTTCACATCCCACTAATTTGAAAAGAGTTACCGACTTAAGCTACTTTTCTAACGTTTGTTGATGCTGTTGATAAAGAGTAATTTTAATGATTTTAAAATCTTCCCTGGCTTTAGGATTTACATGCATTAAGTTCGAAGAAAGGTGTTTACCTGGTGCTTCATGGAGCTTCTGGCTTGCCCAAGGAACTTATCAAGGTAAAGAGATGAAATGCTGCCTTGTTCATCTAATTTAAGAATTCACCCTAGTTCCGATTTTTGCATTATATATACATATATAATATGAAGGAGAGCAAAAGGAACCTACATGTACGTCACGAACAAATTGCCACTTAGGATTAGTATCAACACCTCTTTTGTAAGTGGATTTTTGTAGTCAGATCGCCCTTTAGAGTTAACAGACGGTAAACAACTGAAAAGGGATGTACAACACAAAAAGGAGAACTTGAGGGACTACAAAGCTTAAAGAAGCAAGAAAATACAACAACTAGAGATAGTTTAGGAGAGAAACAATAGAGAAGCATACTTAGAAATGGGGTTAGAAATGAGCTGGGCTGGGCCCTCGATCCAACAGTAGCCTGAGACTCCAGAGCCAAGCCCAATCCCGAGTCCTAGCTTGATTGGGCCCCGTCAGCTTGAAGGTTGGCTCTGCCTGAATATTTTTATTTTTCATAATTAAAAATAGAAAGCGACATTGTTTTATTCAAAACGATTTCTTTTTGCCACAAACTAGAATTATACTAGGTGCAAAAGCACCACTTTTGAAAGTAAATTTTATGTTAATGAAAATCTTATATCTTAAAATCATATTCTTTGCGTTATTAACTAATATATATATATTAAATAAATAAAGTGAAATATTTCATTATTAAATACTCTTAATAAAACATCAATAAGAAAGTATGTATAGAAGTATGTACAATTAAGGCATGTCATTAATTAGTTGAATTTTAAATTGATTTATGTTTAATCCTCTCTTCAATAAGATGTTGGAAAGTTGGTTTTTTAATTCAAAATTATTAATAGCAAGCCCATCTATCCATAGCTATTTCTACAAATTACTGAAAAATTGTAATTTAGTAGAGCTAGAGAGTAGAGACTATTGAATTTGAATTAAAAATGTTATAATGAATATTTAATATTATTAACGTTTTTAAGTACTATTAACATATTTTAGTTTTATGTTTATAAGTTTATGTTTGCCTTTTGATTCTCTCAAACTTAAAGTCAATAATTATTGATATTATTAACTATAGTCGTTAGGTAATTATTCTTTAAATTTTATGATGTATAAAATCAAATCTTAAGAGTTGTTCTTTATCAAATGTGCCACATATGAGATTTTGGTGAGAGAGCTTGATTAACATTGTTGTAATCTTCTTGACTGGTTTAAGCAGGCTTGTATAGATCGAGGTGTGAGAAAGTTCAATGTGAACACGGAGGTGCGTAAGGCTTACTTGGACTCACTGAGTATACCCCAGAAGGATTTGGTCCATGTGATAGCTTCTGCAAAAGATGCCATGAAGGCTGTGGTCGCAGAGAAGATGCGTTTATTTGGATCAGCAGGAAAAGCCTAAACTTTGCTTTTTTCCTTCCCCGGCCTTGATGAAGAATTTCTAAGTGAGTCCGCACCTAAAAATTGCTCCTATTCAACCAAATTATACATTTGAATCATCGTAACATTCTTAAGTATTTGCAGCTTTTGTGGGGGCTCATGGGCAAAGAACTTTCTATTTTGTGTGGTTCCAAATTTACTTGTCAATGCACATTTCAGACACGAGAATAGTCTCATAATTTCGAAATATAATAGGAAATTATTATCTTCTATAATACATTATTATTATTATTATGGGATCGTAAATCACGTTTTTTAATGGGAAAAAACAAGTTAATTTCGATTTTGTATGTGCACCCACGTCCTAAGTAATGATATAGTAAGTCTGAATCTGAGGGAGCAAAAGTGGTGATTCAACAACAAATTCGTCCGTAATCTTTTGACCTGCTCTGTCAGGTTATTTATATGTCATGTATCGCAAGGCATGTGCATTGGCAGTCCTGTGCACCAAACACGAGTCAGTACTCCCCGCGTTGCACTTTGCAATGCGTTGAACGTCAACAGAAATCCTTAGCGTGGACGGACCGCGAGGAGTTAAAATAAGGAGTGAAGATATATGTAGGGGAACTAGTGAAGCTACAGCGTAGGATAATCATTGCTAGAAAAGTTGCAAATTGGTACAAATTCGAGGTCACATTTAGGAAGGAGATTTTGATCTTAAGCTTTTTCTTTTGTGAGACCTTTTGTGTCAGATCTTCTGTGCCAACTCTAGGCCAAAAAATCTCATCCACTGATTTCATCTGACACAGAGAATCTCATCCTGTCTTTGCCTCCATCAGTGGAAATTAGCTAGCAATGCATCACAAGATGCTTACTATTCAAATCTGCAAACCTCTAGATCAATTATACTCAACACTTCTAAAGATTTCTAATTAACCGAAATTGGAGAAGGGAAGAGGGCTCTTGGAATAGACGTGCTATCCTACATGGTCCACCTTATCTTCCCCAACGGGTAATTCCTTTTATCATAGTATTTTATTTGTTTATTTACCTTTCCTTCCATATATGTGTGGAGTATTGTGCCAAAATAAGTTCTAAAAACCTAGGTTATCCTACTTGTAAGTATAAAGGGTAATTTTAGTTGAATACTCAGGGTTGTCTTCTTAAGAAGGTAAAATTGGTTCACTCAAATTAATCTTGAAATAAAAAATGCAATCCTAAACATTATATCCTGATTTATTAAGTGAAGCCTTTAAGGGAAATTAATTGATTTAACTGGAAGTAAAAATGATTTAATCAACTAGTGTGAAAAATCTTGAGCAATTAACTTCACTAATTTAATCTCCTGTACATGACTAAGGTGAATTGATTAGATAATTGTCTTGCTAAAATTATCAATTAGGATCTAAATTAATTCAAATAATAAACTAAATATAACTTTCGTGTTCAACAAGTTTATCATCCAAGTCAATCATGTAAACCCAACTAATAATGACTCACTTAAGTTAATATATTTCTAATTCATAACTTAAGTGTATATAATTTCTCGATCTAAAATTAAAGTTCTTCTCTCAATCCTTCATTTAATACCAAAATGATGCAAAGGTTGGTTACATTATTACATCCAATAAGCTTAAAAACTATAGCAAATAATAAGACAATAAAGCACTAACTCATTCATGCATAGTTGACTAAAATAGTTTCATTAATTCTTAAGAAAAGAAATCAGCCTATCATAAATAAACAAAGTTCATTTCTTCATATACTTCAATCCCACCATCATCAGTAACAGAGAAGTATTAAAGCAATAAACATAGGGAACAAACAAAATGAACTATCAAAGAACAAACATAATAATAAGTTCAGATCCAATAATGAAACAGATATAAAAGTAAAACAGAATGAGTAAACAGAGAGTATTCGGATGAGGGAGTTAGCGGTGGGTCTCCTGTCAATCTCAAGCTCTCTGCATCATCTTTTGCCTTCTACCTTTGCTTGATTCTCACCCTAACAATCAGATGCTACCATTGCCTTCAGCTCTACCTTCTCTATATCTGTTGTTTCTTTTTTTCCTCACCACCAACTGGTCTTCTATTTTCTCTGCCTCTAGTATTCTCTAGTTTTCTCTCATTTTTAGCCTCCCCCATTCTCCTTCTTTCTTCTCCTTCTTTTTCTACAAATATATTCGAGAGTCAAGGTTTAAGTTTCATTTTTAACCCCACCATCAACCTGCACATGTCAAATTAAAAAAATTAGTGCAAACAAACTATCACTCCTATGACTGTGGGAGTCATGAGTGTGACTCCATTAAAATGCATGTATTAAAATTAATGCTACAACGTAAAAATGCATGAATAATTCACATCCAACATTCCTTCTTTCATGCATAATTTTTCTTCTTTTCATGTAACATTTACAAGACACTCCATTCAACATTCATGCAATATCCACGCCATTTTCACTCAATTCATTTTAAATTTGAATTAAAACGCAAGAATTTGTAACCAAAACTAAGATATGAATGCAAGCAAAATTAACAGAAATTAGATACAACAATCTCCCCACCCCAAGCCTTACTTATCCCCAAGCAAAATAAAGAATACTAGACTATACAAGAACAACCAACGAAAACAATGATTTTCCCAAATAATAGACAAAGATATCAACAATCATTTCAATAAACACAATATGAGAACTGGAAACTCATAAAACTCCATAGATATACTATTCTCTGCATGCTTAGCCAAAATTAACAAGTACTTCGACTTAAAGACTATTAATAAATGTGATAGGCACTCACTCCAGTCTCTATCGAGACCTTGGTCATCTGGAACATAGACTCTGTCTCTGTAGATTAATAACCCGTCTCCTCTTAGTCGAAACCCCTCATTCTCTTCAGATGGCAATTTCTCCCGAGTGACTCTTAACTCAGGATTGTCGGCCTGCGATCTCCTGTTCTCATCAAATAATGTTGGCCGAACTTCAAATCGTGCTAACAATGTTCCGTCATCCTCTGCGACTGAGAGTCCAACATCAAGACTCCGTACACTCATCAAGTGCATCATATAAGGATTTTGCCTAACAGTTATTACCAAAAAGGACTTATGACTTAGTGCATCGGCTACCACATTTACTTTTCTCAGGTGATAGTCAATCATTAAATCATAATCCTTAATCAGTTTCAACCATCTCCTTTGTTTGAGGTTTAGCTCCTTCTGTGTCATTAGGTACTTTACACTCTTGTGGTTAGTGTATATACGACAAGTCTCCCCATAAAGATAGTATTTCCAAATCTTGAATGCAAACGCTACCGCTATGAGCTCCAAATCATGTGTAGGATAATTTAGCTTGTGCTTCTTCAGCTGTCTAGAAGCGTATGCGATCACTCACCCAGCCTACATAAGTACTCAACCAAGTCCTTGGTGACTAGCATCACTTTACACTTCATACTTAAACCCCTAGATAGGTAGAGCAAGCACTGGTGCAGAAGTCAATCGTCTCTTTAGCTTCTAGAAACTCTCGTATTTGTCATCCCACTGAAATTTTATCCCCTTTCAGGTAAGCCTTGACAAAGGGGTTGTAAGTACTGAGAAATCGTCCACAAATCTTTGATAATAACTAGCTAACCCCAAAAAGCTACGTACTTCTGTCATATTTTTGGGTTGTTCCTACTCAAGTATAACTTCTACTTTCTTCAATTCCACAAAAATACCTTCCCCTGATACCATATACCCAAGGAATCTTATCTCCCTCAGACAAAATTCACACTTTGAGAACTTCGCATACAACTGTCTTTTGTGAAGTATTTGTAGTACAATCCAGAGATGTCTAGTATGCTCCTCTCCATCCTTAGAATAAATCAGAAGATCATCAATAAAGACTATAATAAACTGATCTAAATAAGGATGGAACACCCTATTCATGAAATCTATAAATACTGCAGATGTATTTGTCAATCCGAACGACATCACCAAAAATTCACAGTGTCCATATCTTGCCTGGAAAGTAGTCTTGTGCACATCTTTCTCATCAACCTTCAACTGATGGTACCCATACCTCAAATCTATCTTTGAGAATACTGTAGCTCCTCTTAACTGATCAAACAATTCATCGACCCTAAGGAGTGGATATTTATTCTTGATGGTAACCCTGTTTAACTGTCGATAATCAACACATAAGTGGAGGGTCCCATCCTTCTTTTTGACAAACAATACTAGTGCTCTCCACGGTGAATGACTTGGTTTGATGAAGCCCTTGTCCAATAACTCATGTAATTGAATCTTCAATGCTTTCAATTCTGCTGTTGTCATGCAATACGGTGGTACGGATATTAGTGTTGTCCCCAGGACCAAGTCAATGGTAAAATCAAACTCCCAATCAGGTGGCAATCTAGGTAACTCCTTCGGAAAGACATCAAGAAACTCGCTCATAATAGGGACATCTCCTAATTGGACCCTCTATTCCAAAGTGTCAATCATATATGTGAGGTATACCTAACATCCTTGACAAATCAACCTCTTAGCCTTGATCACTGATATCAAACAACTCAGAAATATCCATCAATCACCAATAAGTTTAATCGGGACT
>JAOQMP010000007.1:10954367-10978481 GCA_027563575.1 Erythroxylum pedicellare
ATAATAATTTTAATTTTGTATAATAATAATAATAATAAGATAATTAATTTCTAATAATAATAATAAGAATAAGAAGAAAAAGAAGAAGAAGAAGAAGAAGAAGAAGGATATTTTAATCTTTTTTATTGCTTTCTCATTCCAAGTTTATATTTTCAACTCAAACATAGGAATAGAAATTCTTTATCTATTTCATTCCTTGAACCAAACAAAGTAATATCTATTCTATTATATTCATCTTTTCTATTCGTAAGAATAACTATTCTATTCCTTATCTATTTCATTCCTTGAACCAAACAGATCATTAAAAGATGGGATAACTTTTTTTTTAGAACCTAAACTTGAGCTTGATCAAAATCTAGTTTAAAGCCTGAAAGAAATTCAAATACTCTCTATCTTTCCACAAATTTCCGCAACATTACAACATCTTCTCCATATTTCATTTTAAAATTTTGATAGTAATCTAATTACGCCATAAGCTTTTCATATTACTTAGTGACCAAAAGGTTACCTTGCTTTGTAGTGTTGATTTTGGTTTAGACCTCATCAATTAACATGGTATCTTGTATTTTTAATTAGATTGACAAATGGTTTCTTATATTTCTCTTGCAGTTGTTAAAAACATACTAGTCCAATTCACTTCAGGTGTCGTAGAGTTCCACAACCATGACATAATCATGGAATCTTCTTCACCCCATTTTGCATACATAGCATCTTTAGTGCAAGGTCTAGTTCCCATAAGATGGCTCAATTTACCTTTTACTTTTCCTTTGAAAAAGGTTTTAACTAATTGAGAGCATCGAATAAACTTTCGGCCATTAAGCCTATAAAAAGATTATATGCTCTGTAATTCTTCTTTTGACTGAGGTAATGTCTCAGCCTCATTATTGATCTAATAATAGTAGGTTAAGTCTCAAAAGAATCCAACATTATAAGACATCTAAAACATAATTAAGTGAAGAAGAATTGAAAGAAGTTCAACAACTAGTACCTAAGATTTAAAGGAAGGTTTTCAGGTTTGGAAGGGTAGTGGAGAGGCTCTAATACGATAACAAAAACTAAAATTCTTTTTTGCTTCCCAATACACTAAATACACTAATATGTACAGGGTAATTTGTCCTATTTTAAGAAACAGACTAATTCTTACACGTCAGTCATTGATTAATAAAGTTATAATGAGCTTAAATTAAGGAAAGATTACAATCGACCTAAATTAGCAACTTAGAATCCCTATTTACAGTTATATCAAATCTTCTAGAAAGTCAAATAGTCTGATTTTCTAATAGGAATAACAAACAAAGAGGATCCTGGTTCTTGAGGAAGAAACCAGACAAAAGTATGGCCAATTTATAGTGGTTCCAGAATTTTTTAGATAAGTGTCTCAATGTTCATAAGCACGCTATGTCCAAATCACTCACCAATCATAATGTATTCAATAACTGGGAGTAAGGGTAGGATAATACCATTCAGGTTTAACAATTTCTTAAGCGAAGTAAGGGGTTTTGAGGGAGCAATATCAAAGGGTTCAAGAGCTAGTGGAAGGCTCAAATCAATACAAGTGCACTAGGAAGATCTAAGGTAGGAGAGTTTTTTAAGGAAAGGAAGCTCCTAAAAGAGATAAATAGAACATTCATTAGCCTAATACCTAAAGGCAACCAACAAAAATCATTGAATGATTTCATATCAATAGCCTGTTGCAACTCTACTTACAAAATAATCTCGAAAATTCTAGCAGGAAGGTTGAACAAAGTACTTGCTACTCATATCCATACATTCCAAGGAGACAAGCAAGAGAAAAAATTCTACTTGTGCAGGAATTATTTAAGAACTACACAAGAAAGAGAAGCTACAGGAATTGTTCATTAAAAGTTGACTTTCAAAAGGAATATAACTTAATGGACTAGAACTCCATCCTAAATTTTCCTAGCATATTCATAGAGTTGATTGAGTTGTGCATTAATAGAGTCTCATACGACACATTGGATAATGGTGAACTGATAAAAATCATTAAAGGGGAGAAAGGATTAAGGTTGGGTAATCCAATATCACCATATATGTTCTTTATAGGTATGGAAGTCCCTAGTTGACTGATTGCAAAGATAGCTAAGAAGAATAAATTTTTCAAATACCATTCCAAATGCAAGAGGAATGGCATCCTAAGCTAAAACCAGGCAGATGACTTATTCCTATTCGCAAATGCATACCCTCTCAATTTCATCCCTAGTGACTGGACTAAAGATCTTCACTACATTATCTAGACTGCAGGTCAACAGTAAGAAGAGTGGTTTATATCTCTTGGCTAGTGCTTCCTGTAAGGCCATCTGGTACTCTTCCCTAACAGGATCCAAGTATCATAAATTACCTCTCATTTATCTTGGTGTTCCTACATCTTGCTTTAAGACCTTATATGCAAACTTTAAACCTTAAACCACTCTTACAGAGAATAGAGTCAAGGATGATTTGTTGGAGATCTGAAACTACTTAGCTCTGTCATCAAAGCAATTGAAAAACTTCTTAGGAAGTTTCTGTAGAATGGAGGCAAAGAGAAGGGCTTAAAAACAAGAGTGAAATGGAAGGAGGTATGTGCTCCAAGAAGCCAAAATGGTTTGGGATTAATTCATCTACGGCAACGAGGAGGGCTTAGCAAGGACAAAATTTCATTATGGGTTAAATGGATTTATTGTTGCTATACAAAGAATGCAAATCTATGGATAATGAGTAGCCCCAAAAACACATCTTCTGCCATGTAGCGCATATTTGACATAAGAAGCAGCATTAGGCAATAGATAACCCACAAAATTGGGATGGGGAAAATGTATCATTTTGGTACGATAATTGGTCTCACTATGGTCCGATGGAACTTCAACTACGACTCCTACAGCTTAGAGATACATTTTGGATGGACGCTATAATCAAAGATGTCCTATCCTACAATAATTGCTATCAAGATTAATAACACGTGCTAATTTGTTGCACACTTACTCAATACACATCTGATCCCCGAAAAAGAGGATGAGGTGATATGAGTACACACAAATAATGGAGATTCTCCAGTAACTTAGGGAGAGCAATAGTTTGGGAGGCACGACCGGATGTGGTTTGGCATGAACTGGTATGGATTAAACACATGCAACCACGTGCTGCGCATTTCCTGTGGTAGGCAGTTAAGGGGAAAACTCCGCACCATAGATATCCCCAATCGCTGCTACCTTTCGAACCTAGAATCGATTGAGCATGTTCTGTTCCAATGCCCTTTCCAAATAGGGCTTTGAAAGAGATAACGAAAAGGCGGGGCATGGTCAACATATCAGATTCATGGCAGGGCATAATTGATTGGAGCATCATATTACAACATAAATCAAGAGAAGAGAATGGATTTACAACAAGTGACAGTCGTATGGGATGAGAGAAACAGAAGAGCTTTCAGAGATATGGAGAGGACCAGTTGAAGTTTCGTAGCCGAATTACTGGGGCAGATTAGACTACATCTTAGTCCCCACAAACCAAAAATCCCTCTAAGCGGTCGGGCGACGGAAATTTGGGGCATTTTATGAGATGCCCTCATGCCCGTGTGTATTTATATAATCCCCATTTTATTTTTGTTAAGCAATAGGCAAGAAATACCTAGACAGAGGCTTCTACGCTTCTTTTAACATTTTGTAAAACTCTAGTATCTGCCTAAATGGCAAATGAAAATCAATTTTTAATTCTAAGTAGAAAAGAAAAAAACTACACTTGACAGAAAACGCCTTGATGGGTTCAATTTTCACTTATTAGGAATATCCACAATCGCTTGTGTAATTATAATACTTATAATTACACAAGCGGATGTAAAAGCTTACATGGTAAACTCGGCTACCTCGGAAATCGAGAATTTCGATAGGTACCTTCTTACAAACTGCTAATGCATTTCCTGCACTCATGTTCAATACCGTTTCCTTTTCTTTCCATAGCTGATAGCCAAATAAGTAGTAACCTCCGACCCGAATTACATCCAAAACCCCAGTTTCTTTACCGTTAAAAAAGAAAAACGTTTCTATGTACGTATCATAACGTTCCATAGCCAATGCCTTGTCTACTCGTGCAACTTGATCAAGGTTGGAATGCTTTGACAGGATCAATGCCACAAATTTAGGAGTCTAAGAAATCTTCAAGCAATAAACTTCGGAAACAACCTACTGAAAAATGATTCAGCTACAGACCTGCCATTGCTGGCTGCAATATATCATTGGTTTGAACCTTACATTATCACATCTACCAATTTAAAGTGTCAACATAATTTTGGTGGTCTGCAATGGTGGTCTGAAATTGTGGAATATTGCATAGGAGAGGTTTCAACAAGCTGACAAAAGCATAATGTTGGCACCATCTTGTTCGAAATGTTCACTTGTGAAACTTAAAGACCAACGGAAAGCATGTTACAACTATCTTCAATCTCCTTAGTGTTGTCAAAATAGTTATTTCTAAGTTATTGGTCATCTACTTTGCACTCAAAAGGTGGAATCGTTCAGCCTAAGTGCTCTCACACCTTGGCCCGACAAGATTGTAAAGAGTTAAATTACGATTTAATATCATTTAGCTTATTAGAAAAGCAACCTATTATTCGGCGTGCACAAGGAGACACCATATTGAATGAACTCTTACACTGTCACTGTCGAGACTCAAACTTAAGACCTTGCAATCAACTTCCTTTCTGATAACGAGTTGAGTTATCCGTGCGGGCGTTATTGGTCCTCTACTGACATTGGAAGAAGTTGATCAGTAGCTGACCAAAATAGCAGAGGGATCATTGGGAAGATTACAGTGACTTCTATTTACCTTCCAAACTGCCGCCAAGTTGCCAAGTTCGCGACCAGATATGGGAAACGTTTGAGGTAAAACTACAAGGAGTCAAGAATTCGCTCCTTGTCAACTAAATAAGTCTTCACTTGGTGTGCGCATTACTCCAATCCTAAAGGTGTAATTAGACTAGGAGAGTACACAACGTCCTGTAATTTTCATTCTTAAATCGGTTATTTAAAACACAGATGGCATCAATGGTATAAACCTCGCCCTCTTTTTCTGTTTTCATTTTCAGTATAATGAACACCATTTTTTGAAAACATCTCTTCTACTTAGACATTCCCACAATTTGAACTCTTAACTAATAAGGAGGCACTTGTACCTCGTTATTTCTCGGGCCAAGTCTTGGCTGATTTCATATTTAGCAACAAACATCACCCTAACAAGCAAGTAGTTTAAGGGTACTAAAATTAATGTAACATATTTTTGAATCTATGGAATCATAAAGTTTAGCTCGCCTTGTTAATCTCTCTTCTAATTTGGAAAGTAAAATAAAAGCATTATTCAATCCGCCATAACTTGACTTATTTATCACATATAGTCAGAGCTTCTAAGGTTATTGCTCCTCTACGCATGTAGCAACTACCAAAATGTCGCCCTACCAATGTTTCCTACTATTATGATGTTAATAAAACCTAATAGTAGCCACCACACCTTAAATATCGCGTGCGAGTAGATGCCCTATATAACTAGACAAATTCCACAGTGAACGAACTTGAGAAAGAAAATGCTATAAAGAGAGTAGAGGAATTAGAAATATGGCATACAAAAGATATATTAGACGCAACAATGATTAGGTCAGAGGATTAGATTCAGGCTTACTTTCCAATGTATTTCCTAAATGCTTAAATGAAACAAATATAATCTGGAAGTCTATCCATTTCCAGCTATGTTGGCAAATAACATGAGCAATAACTTCTTACGTTTGACACTTGCATTTAAAGAAGAATATCAAAGTTGATGGGCAAATGTGTCTCTCTCAATGATTATGAGGTAGTTATCTCTTCACCTTGTCCGAAGAAGTTCAAGTGGTAAACTTTCCATTGCCAGCTGAAATTTGACAAAACATATTTTAGACAACATATAGCTTGTCTGTGCAGTAAAATACAAAATGACACTTACCCAGAGTCTTGGAGTTGTTGGAATGGAGTTTGTATGCAATTTGGAAAGCTCTGACTCAAAACTAATAACAATTATTGCTCTGAACTCGATTGAAAATGGGCTGCAAAAGAAACCAACATCATTTTTAAGATTGAAAGAACATCTTTACAACTGTATAGACAATACCTTGTAGAGCACACTATAATGTTAACCAAGACATGAAAATAAGAACAAATGAATAATTCAAAATAGAAGTACTAATAGACCATCCAGAATTCTTTCCCATAAGCTAATCTATATACCTCTAAACAAGTTCCCATATTCCCACTTTCAGAAAGTCATAGTTCTCCCATTTTAGCTATCCATGTACTTTTCAAGCATCTTTCGCAGCAGCTAATAAATTTTCGTTGCACATTCATGATAGAAATGAGTCCATGACTAACAAAAATCTTTTTCTTTTTTTTGGTTCCACCACTCACAAACTAAGCCTTCCATTCGGACCATATTACAAAAATACTTATTAAACCACACAGATCAACTACTTAAGCCACGATGTGAGGCTATAATAATGTATTTTTTCAACACTGTTATTTATACCATGAAGTCAAAACCAGATAATGACATTGAACCCGTTTTTGTTAATCATCCTTAACATGAAGAATCCAAGAAGCAGGACATCTTAATAGTCAAGAACCAAGGAGAGAGAGATTATGGGAACTATACAACTTACCCAGCCAAGATAGTTGGACAAGTCAAAAGCCGGCGAAGGATAACATATATGGGCAAAGTTACATTGCGACAGACATCACCATCTGCTATCTGAGAAATGCAAAGGGCAAATTTTTCAAAACAAGGCATGCTTGTGAAAATAATTTGATAGTGAAAATGCATACCTGTGTGGTCTGAATTAAAGAGGTTTCAGTCATAATTCTATCTCCCAGAAGAATTGACTCCACTCGGAGCAAGTGAATGTCAATGGAGCTGATCGGGACTGCAGATGTTTCAACTGTTAGCTCCCCAGTAATGGGATCCGACAAACAACATTGAGTGGATATTCTCCCCGTCACCCGAAAACCACCTTCATAGCCAAGTACAATGTCACATGACAGATCTTCCAATTGACATGATGCATGCTGCATCACTGTTATTCATATATAGACATATCTATATAGGTAGACAGACAGATAAAACCAACCATTCTGAAGCTCATTAGAATCAAAGGTACAGAGAAAGAGGAAACATGAAGATGATGCAAACCTGACTTCAACTCAGGAAGTAAAGGGTGTCTTTGTGTGTCCTGAGTAATGTAAAAGACAACCATCTCAGGTGAAATTGGTCTCTCAAGAAGATCCGCTGAATTATCATAATGCCAGAATGAAGAAACTCAGTTCAATATCCATGAACATGAACATTAACAACAGATATTCATTCCCTAAACACACCTTCGTCACTTTCAACTATGAACTCCAATGTTGCAGATTTTGATCTATGTAGGTAACCCCTCGCTATATCTACATTAACCAAATACTATTACGGAGTTCATTAATTGTTGACATATATATAAAAACATGTAAAGTAAAAGGCATATGTAAACTGGAAACGCAAGGAAGAGGCCACGAATAACATGATATACTGATTAAGTTTCTGGACTTTTTTCATAATACAGAAATATTCACCTGGATACTAATATTTGTCCCATGAAATGTCTCGTAAAATCTTTCCGAATTTTCTTCCCGAGGCTGCTTCAAAACTACAGAAAATGGTATCTGCCACGACAAGAAAACATTTATAGATTTGTGAATGAAAATAAAAGTAAATGATGACTGAAAGAAAGAAGAGAAACAAACAGTGACAGGAAACTAGAGAAGATCAATCTGTAATGATATCTAAAGGGGAAAGGTTGTTCACTCAAACATGTCAAAGATAATTCTGATGGTGACCTAGAAGTATATTTTTATTAACTATGGAATTGCATTACAAGCACTGCAGATCAAGTTTCATGAACCATCAAATCAAATCACATCTGTTCTCCATCATATATACCTCTGTTGTACCTGAGCCAATCTTTCCAGCCGATTTAATCTCAAGGCTCTTATTTCTGTTTCAAAGTAAGGAACACCAAAACACTGTCAGAAAGAAGCATGCACAAATATGCACTAACATGGTAATTCAAACAATAAGATAGTGACTACAAGTATATATAAATTTATGCAAGCCAAACATAGAAAGCATAAGAAAAAAAGAGACAAGGTCCCAGAATTCAATTCATCTGGATCGAACAACAACAACTGTCAGAAAGAAGCATGACACAAATATGCACTGACATGGTAATTCAAACAATAAGATAGTGACTACAAGTATATATAAATTTATGCAAGCCAAACATAGAAAACATAAGAAAAAAAGAGACAAGGTCCCAGAATTCAATTCGTCTAAGATCAATTTGACTTCACACCCTATAATCTGCTGCTAGGAAAGAATTCTGCAATTTACATACAAGTAACGCTAAGTTTAAGAGTCACTTCAACAGGCGCTTCAACAATAACATGTGAGGACTTGGCTTACAACTAGGAACAGAAAGCCATTTCAAGTTTCAGAAATGCTTCCATGAATTGCATATCTTAACTTCTTAAATGCCAAAAATATAGGAAAATCAAATTGCAGTTACGTTCATGTAGAAGGTACCTGTATTTTCCTTTATAGCAATTAATCTCAGAAGCATGTCTAGCTTAAATTAGCTACAAGAGGCCTGGTTAAGATCTATATGTGCACCAAATGCAAGTTTTCCCTTGTTTCACACTCATTGTTAGGTGTCTTAACATTAATCATAAAACTAAAACAAAACTTCACAACTGTTTCTTGCAAGAATGTTACTAGAGCTTCCTCGCCCATGGAAAATCTTCATAAGTCTAATTCAACCATAGCAAAGAGAATTGCAACTGAATGGGATGGTTACAAGATTGCTAACAAGCACAACCACAATGGTTTCATACTCATCACATTGGTTAGAGGTTTAATATTGTTATGTTATGGACCCTATATAGGATGTATCATTTATTGGACCAATATTATTTTGGAATATTATTATTGTTCTTGATTGCTCTATTCTTATAAATATAAGAGTAAAAGACACAAGACTCCCCTATAATTTAAGTAAAGTAACTTTTAAAAACCCCTTAATCATTAAAATTCTTTAAAAAACTCCACATGCGTTTCAATTTTTCAGAAAAACCTTTCTTTAAACTTTTGTTAAAATATAAACGCGAAACACGTTGGTCGAATCAAATCTTGTCAATGACATGAAGATCCAACTCAACTCCTAAAACACGACCAGAATCAATTGAATATGACTCAAATAAATAATTTAAGATAACTATAATAAACTATTAGTTTTAGTCAAGTTTAATTAGATTGTTTTGAATTTAAGAACTAGGTTGAGTCATCATACCATCAGCATCAAGTCAAGTTTAATTACTTCGTTTCGAATTTAGGAGCTAGGTTGAGTCATCATATCAATAGCATCTGATTAGTCTATATGTGATATTCATGTCACGTGTATTTCAACATTATTTTTTAACAAAAATTTAAGAGGAGTTTTTTCAAAAAATTGAAAATTACAAGTAACTTTTTCAAGAATTTTAAAGATTGAGAGTTTTCAAGTAATTTAAACTACAAGAGAACTCCATATCTTTACATTGTAATTTTTCAAGAAGTTTAAAGATTGGGAGCTTTTTTTAAGTTATTTAAACTACACGAGAGCTTTGTATCTTTTACCCTAAATATAACTATTAAAACCCAGTTCTACAAGTGTTAAAGCCAATGAATACCAAGGGAAAAAAAAACAAAATATGAAAATAAGGTATGATCAATACCACATTAGCATTGTACAAGAAATTGGTCATGGCATTACCATAGTGAACAATGCTGCCATGGTATCAATTATATTCTCCGTATTCTCAAAAACAAAATGTTTTCTGTCCAAAAGATTTTCAGTCAATTTTAAATTTTTTGGGAAGATTTTGTTTCCTTTTACTTGGAAGATTTCTTTTTATATTTGGCATTGATCAAAAAAGATTAATGTTATGAAAGTCATCACATTTAAAACCCCAATTGGCGAAACCTCAAACTCTCATTAATGTTGTGTCAAGTATCAACTACGTGTTTTTTGAGTGTAGGGAATCCACCACTACCAACATGGCATCCTAACTTATCCCCCGCACATTATGTAATTACTGATTTTGTAATCCTTAACTTGGTGGCTTTATTAGTGAAGCACTTCCTTACATCAACTCTTTCCAAATAGAGCATAGCATCAATTATATTGCCCCCTAAAGCTCCTTCACTGGGAAATAGACCAACCTAAAAAATAGGATGTGTACTCATTTGGAATTGTGTTTCTTGAACTACTCATTAGTAGATCTCTTGGGCTTTCACCAACCATATCAACTTCCCTAAAACTTTCGGACATAGTAAGGTGGGTTAGAAAGGAATTGCAGAAGAGATACAATGTTGCTCCAAGAAGTCCATGAAAAAAAGAGAAGTCAACAGTTTCCCATGTTTCTGTTGCATGTACTGAGGTTGACACTAAAGTCAGGTTTCAACTCCTAATTTCCTAAATTATGGATTACAAATTGTGATGAAGCCAACTGGCAATATTGGTAGTGGTAGACCCACCACACTCAAAAAACATGTCATGTAGGCAATACTTGACACAACCCTGACATGAGCTTAGGGTCATATTAGTCGAGGATTGAACTGGGATGATTTTCATACTGTGATGGTTCCTTTTGAACACTACCAAATGTTAAGGTTTTAGTTAAATTTTCGTCAAAACACTAAGGGTCAAAACATGCATTTTGCCTAATAAATTACCAGGATGAGTTCAGGTTTTCTTTATTGAGAATTTTTTTTCTGATTGAGAATTTTTTTGTCAATTAATTTGAGAAATTCCATTTTGATACTAAATTGGTAGAGTTACAACCAATATGTCGGGGAGAATTATGGTTTTGATGCTAATTGAACATATTCATTATTAATTTTTTTCGAAGAAATCTAATTGAAAAAGAACTTGCAAGAGGCTTGCAAATGAATCTACAAAGTTGCTTCCTTATATAGGTTTAGGGTGAGGAATATAAAGTTCGTCTTTATATCAATCCTACATAGTATAGAATATAATCATTATTAATATTACTTTTTACCCCTATACTACTACAAATAGAAGGGTTAAAACCTAGTTAATAATTAGTGGTTTTATCTTTTATTATATAACATCAAACCTAAGAAAACAAAAAAAAAATCATGCTAAATCCATCATCAACTCAATCTACAAACTCAATTTTCTAACTAAATAAAAATATGAGCCTTCTATAATTTTTCTTTACGTTATTAAGTTCCCTTATTTAGCTTGTTTACCTTATTTTCCAATTAGGTCATCTAAGTTTTGAAAACTACCGTTTCTTAGTTAAATCTCTTTCCAATTCTAATTGGGATCCTACTAGAGAAGGCTAATACAGATCAGTTGTTTTAGCAACATCCTTACCTATTGTTCTTTCCAATACTTTCATTCAAGAGGTTTCCTAGATAACCCTAGCCTGTTTCATACAATAAGTGATATGAGAGCTTAGGGTCCTATACACTAAAAAGGATTTTCAATTTAGAAACAGTGATTGATCATGACTGAGGTCAAAGTATTGCAGCTAACACCCATAAACAAGGTTGGAAGAGATAAAGCGAATGATTGAATACTTGACGCAGGCCGAAAGTTGGCATTAGGAAATAGTGGAAGCAAGTAGGAAGAATTCAAACGTGACCATGAATCCCTTGAAATTTTGTAAGCTGATCAGGTTGAAGATACAATAATGAAAAGCACCCACGAACCAATCAGCATGAGTTAGATTAGAAGAGCAATCAGTTCACATCCTTAAGCAGTGAATGAGTCAAAGCTTAAGTTAATGATTTTCATGAAAGATTACATGTAAAAGATCATTTGGAATAGATAAACAATATTTAACACTAATTTGACTATCCACGTGTTTTCACGATAAATGATTTTTCTTGGGGGCTAGTAAAAGTTGGGCAAACAAAAAGGCTTTTATTTTAACCCACCAAACCTTTCTCTAAAAGTTATCTAGCTTGTTTTTGTCCTCAATTCATTGAGCAGAACACATTCTAAATGCTAGTAGGTTCGATAGGGATGCTCCCTGGTACCAATTGATATGATGTTGGATGCCCTTTAGAGGTGGCAACCTTTTTAGTAAATCCTCATTGACTAGCTCCTTGAACTCCTTTAAAAGCTATCAACTAAAACCTCCATCCAGAAAAATCAACAACTTTAACCTTGACCGCTACATTTTTTGAAATAAAAGGTGCGAAATTAACCAATCTTCAACCCATGGTGCAACTTTATGAAGAAGCTTATTCATTCATCACATCTTCAAGTTCAAAATGTTTTCAAAACTCATGGGATTCGTGTTCACTTTTGGATTTTCATGGACTCCCACTATTTATTGCAAGATTTGCGCGGGGTCAGGTATTCAATTATTGATCACATCTTTGCCTTTGTTGAGGCTGGTTGCCTCTACCTAAATTAATCATAGTTTGAGCTGAAAATCCATGGTGAGATAGAGAATTTTAAGATTTTATATCAATTGTTGTAGGCAAAGGTTAGGGCAGCATTTCAACAAATTAGGCAAGAATAGAGTCAATTGCTGTCAGAACAATTCAAAGAAAATTAGGGTTCTCAAGAAAACCTTCCAATCTAACTTCAAACAACCACATTATATTGTAGCCTTATTACAATCTAACTTGAAACAAACTTAATGGAATGGCATGGAAATACCAGAAACAAAGCCAAATAATCAAACTTAATACAGTAAAGAAACATCATGGAATGCTCCAGCATCATTCAGTGATTTGGAAGAAACTATTAGCATTACAATATAGAGGGGTATTCTGAAGTAATAAATTAGTAACTATTTCACCAAATAACTACAAGAAATAAAAATCAAAGACGACAGTACAGGACTAAAAATTGAAAAAAAAAACAGAAAACAGAAAACATTAACAAATAACGATAGGACAATGCCAAATCGCCATGCCAATGGATAAATAAGAAACATAGCTACGCCATAAATTAACTAACACAAATCAAAAAGCGAAATCAAATGAAAAGGTGTAGGCTTACAAAATGACGATAGGCTTGACAACGCCGTACAAAGACTCAATCACACCCGCCGATCCTCCTCGAACCTGCAAACAGTCAAAACACAGTTGCGATTTTCATCCATTTTAAGGTAAACAAGGACGAGAGAATTTTGAATAGAAGACCTGCATGTTAACGGATCCGTTGACAGTGAGGTGAATCCCGTAGTGTGAGAAGGAAGAAGAAGTTGTAATTACCACTTTGCCTTCAACAGATTCCTGAAAACGCATGATCATCACCAACACAAACAACCCAGAAGTGAAGACAGCAATTAAATATATGAGAGAGCGAGAGAGAGAGAGAGAGGACGCATACGGAAGGACGAAAGATGCGGTTTGGACGGGCAAATTTGAGTTGTATTTTTGACATAATTTAGGGTGATCGAAAATTTACTTGTCGGCAACTGATCGGCCGACGCTGACGTTGCTCTTGGAAAGTCACAGAGATTCAAGCTGTGAGCTGCTTTGATAAGTTCACCGCTTGTAGCGTTTACGAACTCGTGATTGAGTGGCTATAATTCCTTTTGTTTTTTTTTTGGTTACAGCTATAATTCCATTTTGAGCCTTTACGGTACATAATAGACTTTATCTTCGTAGTGTTTAAATTGACAAATTAACATTTATAAAGTGTGGTATTATTTTAAATTTTTTTAATAGACAGGAAACTTTGGACTGTTTGTTTCCCTTTTTATCTTCCGTTTTTTTATATCATTTTTGTAAAAAGAAAAATAAGTAAGTAAACATGTTTGTGAAATTCTGTGGTGATTTTTTAAAAAAAATCAAAGAACCATAATGATTTTACAAAAATAAGAAAATGTCGTTTTTCTAAATTTTGACATGCTTTAACTTACCAAAAAAGAAACGAATATCCCAATAATTCAAAGAGCAATTGTTTCCTAAGAGCAATTGTTTCTTCAGCGTCAGGCACTTGCAATTGGCCTTGTGTTGAGTAGTAAGAAATGGGTTTTCGTTTTAATGGAATTCGGTGACATTAAAATAGGGTAGGGAAGACTTTCGATTTAAGGTATACGTGTGGAGTTGGGTTTGAATTTACAGTATTGGATAATCCGTAAGCTTTATCACCATTTTCTTTAATAAGCAACTTTAAGTTCAAGTGAAATTTACCACCTACAATATAAAAATATAACCTCATTATAAGGATGGTATAAAGTCTAGCCAGGCTCAAGTTTGGAAGTTAATGCTTCAGGGTTGATTGGACCTAAGGTAGAGGCGCTAGCAGAAGCTCGATCTAGCATAAAGTTGGTCGACTTGAGCTTAAGTCTGACTTAGACCTAAATTTGAGCTTCACTCAAAAAATAAAGTCTTTTTATTTATAAGATTCAGGCCTTGGTTGAGACAAGTGGCCCTGGACAACATAAGTTCAAGCTTAATTTGAGAATTAACTTTTAAAAAACTTTTGAATCTAAGGCTTAGCCTACTTAAACCTGGCCTGTTGAATTCAAGTCAAGCCAGCACAAGTTGGGCTAGACTCAAACTTAATTGTCATGCCTACTTCACTATTATGTGGTAAGTGAGACTCATTGTCTCAAATGGATGAACAATTGCCTCTGCTATTACATGATTGTAGATTCATTTTATAATTAATTTAAAAAATTAATAGAACAACACAGACCACTTTTTATTTAAAAATATAAAAAAATATCACGAGAGGATATCATGAAGGAGGAAAAGGTTAGTAGTACGGAGAGTGGAGTCAACAAATGGAAGAGCGCCTTGGAATAACATACTTTATAGGCGCTTCAAATGAGTGATGTTATGCATTGCAGGTGAGATTAACTATAGTCTGAAGCCATTAAATAAGACAGACACCCCAAAGTTAGCATTTATGCCTTCAATAGAGTTTGTATATAGCTGCGATTAAGAGCTCTCAGTGATTTGTTCTTTAGTCAAATCAGAGGACATTGATTACGAAAATCAAACCCAAAGATGAACATGGGGGAAACAGACAAAAATAAGAGAAAGGGAGAGAAGATGAGGAAGGAAGGAGTGAAAATAACACTGAAATAAATGTGGAGGGAAACTATAGAAATTGCGTATTTAGTATTTACAATCAAACAGCAAGGCAAACGACGCTGTAGATATGTCATTTATATAATCGAAAGTCGGTGTTAGGAGATGTTTTTACCAGAAGCCTCCCAGTTCACCTTCCTTGGGAGATAAAGGGACACATAAAAGGTGTTTTAAAGTTTGTTCTCTCTTTCTTTAATGGAAACTTTGATCTTATCATATGGGAAACTTCTCTTTAAGAATTCGCTTGTAGAATTTTATTAATAGTTTCACTATAAAATATGTTTAAAGAATTATGTAATGAAAATGAAATTAGTACTATTTAATAAAGAAAAATAATTAAAATATTTTTTTAGGATTTATGCAATCACTTCCAAATAACAAAAAGAAATTTATAATTACTAATTTGAAATAAATAATAGATAATAATTCAATAAATTGTATGTTGACCAATTTGATGCTCAAATAACTAATGATTCATTTGCAAGGGATATTTCTTATGATCTAACTGAAAAAGCTGACGAAGCTGAGCCTACCAGTTCAAATAAAGAAGTTACTAAATTTTATAAATTATTGCGGTAAGTGGATCATCAAAAGTTATATCCTTATGATTTGTATGATTTTCCTATGATATAGAAGATGAGTCATGCCAAGAAAATGAAAATTTTGGCTTTACACTTCATAAATATACTTTAGAGGATGATACTGATATGATATCTTTGAATATATCTAATTTAAATGCTACAATTGTTGAAGGAAATCCGTTAAATATTGATACTATAAGTGGTGGAGAAGATGACGAAACTGATTGTGATAAAGATACTTTTATGAATAATGATGAGTGAAATTCAGTAAGTGAAAATAAAGAAGGAGATGATGATAATGATTATGCATTAACAAGAACTTTGTTCTTAAATTTTCAATAAGTTAAGAGTTTTGATTAATATTTTGGAACAAAATTTTCATTATATTTACACATTTATTTATTTTTATTCTTATTTTAATGAAATTTCATAGTTATGTTTAGCAAATATATATTGATATGTAAAATATTACTTTTGGATTATCAATATATGTAGTTTGAATATTTTATAAGAAAATATTTAAATTTATTTGCAAATAATAATATTTAAAAAAGTGACAAGTAGTTTCTAGTCCCTAAAATTTGTACAATAATGGCAAAATTAATCATTGGAGTTGTTAATTTATATTTGTTGTGATAATAACCTTTGTAACAAAATTGATTATTAAGTGATTACAAAATTTCTTGTCACAAAATTTACGAATAGTAGCGATCATAGTAATGTTTCCGTTTTTATGACAATATTAAGTAAACACTAACTAATTGAATTTTTATTGACAAAAGTTTTAGTCACAAAAAGTAAATATATCCTATAAAGATAAACCGTTTCGTCACAGTAAGAGAAAAATATTAGTAACCAAACTATGTTTTGTCACAACAAATAGAAAATTTTAGTACCAACATATGTTTTGTTACAATTACAATTCATTTTGACCAAAATTATTTTGGCGTCAAATCGTATATGCTTTTAGTGACAGAACATAGTGATAAAAGAAATTTTGATGCTGTTAATATATTAATAGTGGCAATCTAATTATGAAAGATACTAAATTGTCACAACTACTATTGTATTAGTGACAACAAAAATCATCACTGTTAATTCAAACAATAATGTCAATCAATTGTTTTGTAACAAAAAACCTCATATATGTGACGCAATTATAGTTAGTCACAAAAAAGTTATCACTAAATTATGGATAGTAGTGACTATAGTGATAATTCGATTGTTGTAATAATATTAAGTAGACATTAACTAATTGAATTTTTACAAGTTTTTGTCACAAAAAGTAAAATATACTGTGACAATGAACCGTTTTGTCATAACAAGAGAAAAATATTAGTAACCAAACTATATTTTGTTACAATAAATAGAAAATTTTAGTAACCAATATATGCTTTGTCACAATTACAATTAATTCCCATCAAAATTATTTTGGTGTCAAATCACATATGCTTTTAGTGACAAAAGAAAATTTGACACTATTAATATATTAATAGTGATAATATTGTAAAAGATACTAAATTGTCATAATTACTATTGTATTAGTGAAAAAAATAAGACATCATAGTTAATCCAAACAATAGTGTTAATCAATTGTTTTGTCACAAAACCCCATATACGTGACACAATCAAGTTAGCTACAAAAAAGTTGTCACTAAATTACGAATAATAATGACCATAGTGATAGTTCGATTGTTGTGACAATGTTAAATAGACACTAACTAATTGAATTTTTATTAATAAAAGTTTCTTTAACAAAAAGTAAAATATCCTATGATGGTAAATCTTTTCGTCTTAACATGAGAAAAATATTCGTAACCAAACTACGTTTTGTCATAACAAATAGAAAATTTTAGTAACCAACCTATGTTGTGTCACAATTACAATTCATTTCCACCAAAATTATTTTGGCATCCAATCGTATATGCTTTTAGTGGCTGAACTTAGTGATAAAAGAAAATTTGACACTATTAATATATTAATAGTGATAATTTAAAAGAAAATTTTGACAGTATTAATATATTAATAGTGACAATTTAATTGTGAAAGATACTAAATTATCACAAGTACTATTGTATTAGTGACAAAAAAATAAATTATCATAATTAATCCAAGTGTTAATCAATTGTTTTGTCACAAAAACCCCATATTTGTGACGAAATCATAGTTAGTCACACAAAAAATTGCCACTAAATGTCTTAACTCTTATGGTTACGGGATTATATTAGGTTTTGTGTTACTTCATCCACCTTTCTAAAAATTTTATTAAAAATCACTACCAGGAGGATGAACATAAATCTGTGTTACCACCTTGTTGGGGAACATAGGCTAAATATAAGAGCATGCCATCACTTAGAGAAATAGAATGCTTTCATATTGAGCATAGTTTGAACGTAAAGGCATGTTGGTGTCATCTTTCTTGCCCTTGCCCAGGGTTTAGATTTATAAGGGGCCTATTTATTAAAAGAGTTGAATTTTTAAAATTTAACAAATATATTCGTTATAAGGGGTAAAAATTGAAAAGTCAATAAATCTACTTTAAAATGTTTATATATACCAAAAAGTTTCTTGACAATTCACCTTGTAGAAAATGAAAAGAAAAAATTTGTGGTTAAGTTTCTTATTCTAAATTTCAAGCTTTATTAAATAGAGCTAAAGATGAGTTCGATCCTAACCATCAATTGAGCAGTCTAGCAATTCTATGTCAATCTTGTTAAGAAAAATAAAAGAATAAATTCTTTTTATATTTCTTATTTGTATTTGTTTTGAATGTGTACATTTACGCAAGTTAAATGATGATAAATATACCCACATGCACATTAGACCTAAAAAAAGAAAATTTAAGATCAATTTGTCAGAGATATATGCTAACATCTTTATTAACAATGACATATTTTATATAGTTAATGATTATTATTTTATATTTGTTAATATAATATTTATTCATGTAATATATTATAATATTTATTAATATCAATGACATATTCTATTAATATAATATGACAACGACATATTGATCTTGATATTATTATTAATGATTTTACATTTAAAAATGTGTGAAGAAATTATTTATCATGTTCATCTTTGTGCAACTTAGTGCAATTGGTGTTTTGTAGTTTGATATTGCTATTTGATTGCTACTATTATTGCTATTATTTTTAGTGATTGTATTGTTATTGAGGTTTGCAAGATGTTGTTAGTTGTTGCTATGATCATTTAGTATTTTGTTGAGTATGTGGACTTATAACTTGAGTCACTTATTTATAGATATTAAAATTTAATTATAAAATATGCTTTTAAAGTTTACATATTTATATGTTGTTGATTCATTAGGGCTCTCTTTTTTTGTTTTACTTTTTATGGGTTTATAAAAAATTAGAAACGACCCTGCATGTTACTTGGGTAAAAATCTCCTTGAGAAATAGAATATGACATGTTTGAACATGGCAGTAACATGTCACCACGTTGCAATTGTGTTTTTAGTCTTATCTTCAAGTCTACCAAATTTGATCCAAATTGACTCAAATTTTCTTCAAATATAACCTTTCCTTTGAAAGATGGAAATAAGATTTAGAATAAAATATGAAGTATTTCAAAGTACTAAATCCTATGAAAATACACAAAATACAAGCATAATGCTCTAAAAAGCCATACTAAAAATATGGTGTAATTAGCACATATCACCTAAGCTATTAGGTTTTGAACTTGAAATAAAAAAAAAGGGAACCTACAACTTGGCAACAAATGCATTATCTAGAAGGTCCAATGTAGAGATGTGTGCTATATTTACGTCCAACATATATACAAACTTATTTTCTCATATTTAAACGAGTCAAGCGAGTAGTCCTTTTATATATGACATTATGCTTACATGAATAACAGTTTACAATGGAAAGGTTAAGTCATTGGTAAACATATTAATTTGAGGAAACATATCATTGGTTATTTCATAGCACTATAGTGAGATATCATTCGGGGTATCTTAGTAGTTATAAGGAGATGCAAATGTATTTATTGGCAACGGATGCAACCAAATGTGTGAAAATTTATGAGAAATTATGAAATATGTCAATGCAACAAGTTGAGCAAATTTCCAATCCAGGTAAACTTTAACCTTTACTAAATCTTGATTGTTACGTTAAAGGAATCATCAAGCTATGTAGGTTCTTTGGTGCAATCGTCCCTGGATAATCCTCAAAACAATTTTTGGTAATACTTTTATGATCTACAATAATGATACCCTAATATTAACACTATGAACAAGGTTACTAGGGAAGGGGGTAATGTTGCAATAATAAGACATAAAGAAGATAAAAGTTGAGCTGAGGAGTAGCTTAGAGATAGAAGTAACATCATTGAATGCTAAGGAGATAGAGGATGAAGATGATATGTCGTTTTGGCTTGAAGACCAGTTCTCAAGTGAAGAATATGGAATATTTTTTCTGTTAGAGTTTTGTTTCCTTAGGAATAGATCAAATAAGAGTTTGTTTGTAACCAATGTTAGTTTCCTAGTTTAATGGCTTAAAAGACTTCTGTTTGTCAGGATTTGGTATTTATTAGGATTCGATATTTATCTTCCAATGCAATCTGCTATAAATATGGATTTACGAATGAAATATAAGGAAGGCAAATTTTCAACAATAGCCTATCTTCTTATGTGTTCTTCTATAGCTTTCTTACTTCTCTAAATTCTCTAGTCCTTAAACAACTGTATCATTGGTATCAAAGACAACTTACGGTGTCTTGGAAACAAGAGGCAAGACCAATGCTGAAGTCCGAAATGAGATGACGGATATGATGGTTAAGCATGAAGGCAACATCAACCGAATGACTTTGATGATGCAAACTATGATGTCTAAACTGCAGTCCATCAAAGCTTCCGTTTCGTCGCCACGAACTTGTGATGAAAACCCATTCTTCCATGGGGAATCCTCTAGTTTTGAGGATAGTTCCTAAAGGTCCACATTGAAGCTCTCCTTCCTAAAATTTGGAGGGGAAGACCCTCAAGGGTGGATTTATAAAGTTGAGCAATTCTTTGAGTATCAAAGAATTCTAGATGATCAAATGGTGCAACTGGCATCTTTCCACTTGGAAGGGTTGGTGTTGTAATGGAATAGGTGGTGCTCCAAAACGTGAGGCCCTATGTTTTGGGATGAATTCACGAAGGCCCTGCTTCAGAGGCTTGCACCTACCGAATTTTAGGACCCTTCAGAGGCACTTACTCTTCTCAAGCAAACAACCACTGTTGGAGCCTATCAAGAGCAATTTGAGTGACTACCACATCGAGTTGAAGGGTTGCCTAACAAATTCTTGCTGGGCTATTTTGTTGCTAGACTCAAGGATGAAGTTCAATTGGATGTCAAGATGTTGAAGCCTATCACGTTATCTGAAGCTATCAATGTAGCACGCCTTATAGAGGAAAGGAACGGACTACAGAAACAACCTTTCACTGCGTCACGCACTGTGGCACTTGGAACTACAAAACCCACCCTGCCATCATCCAATCCTGGTGTGTTAAGACCAGCTCCAATAACTAAAGCAGGAATCATTAATTTCAGGAAACTCTCACCACAAGAAGCATGAGAAAGAAGAAAGAAAGGATTATGTTTTTACTGCAATGAATATTTCGTACTTGGTCATCAATGTATCCGTCCTTAACTTTTCATGATAGAAAATGCTACGAGAGAAGAATAGCTTATGGAATAAGGAGACGAATTGGAAGATCATAGGAATGAATCTTTGCTACCTCACATATCCTTCCATGCTATCACCAGTGCATAACATCCCCAAACTTTTCAAGTTAAAGGAAAGCCAAAAAAGAGGTCGTAGTGTTGATCGACGGAGGCAACACCTACAAATTCATCGAGCAAAAATTGGTCACCCGGTTTGGACTCCTTGTTAATATCAATACGTGATTCTACGTGATAGTTGTAAACCAGGAAAGAATTAAGTGTGCAAGAGTTTGTCATGGTTTACGCATCAATATCCAAGGCTACCTCATTAAAGCTGATTTTTATATCTTACCCATATCAGCTTGTTCTGTTCTAGGGGTCCAGTGGATAGAAACCCTAGGGCTTATTACCATAGAGTATCGTAAGTTGACTATGTCTTTTATTCTAAATGGGGTCCATCATATTTTTAACGGCTTGTAGTATAAAGAGATAGAGTCTTTATTTGATAAGGAAACTGCCCACCTGAGTTCTAATAATCTAGTGGGAACTAGATTTTTTATTTAACTCATTCCCTTAAGATTTCACGCCACAAAAATTTTAACCTCTCATCCTCCCAACCTTAATAAAATCCTCGAAGACCATTCCCATCTTTTCAAGCTCCCACCTAAGTTCCTCCTAAAAGATAGAAGGACCACTGAGTCTCCCTTATCCTAAATTCGCAGCCTGTCAACGTATAACCAGATCGATATCCTCATTACCAAAAAACTGAAATTGAGAGACAAGTTCTACAACTGCTTGCATCTGGTTTGATCCATCCCAATACCAGCCCATCCTCATCCCTGGTGTTACTAGTTAAAAAGGCCAATAAAGATTGGAGATTTTATATCAACTATCGAGCACTTAATTCCATCACCATCAAAGACTAATTTCTAATTCCAATGATTGACGAACTCCTAGATGAGCTGTTTGGAGCCTGACATTACTCAAAGGTAGATTTGACGCACGAGTATCATCAAATTCGTGTATATGAGGCCGACATCCCTAAAACTTCCTTCCATACTTATGAAGGACATTACGAGTTCGTTGTGATGCCATTCAGACTATCAAATGCCCCTTCGACATTCCAAAGTTTGATGAATGAGATCTTTGGCCCTTATTTGTGTAAGTTTGTTTTGGTTTTCTTTGATGAAATTTTAATTTATTCAAAGACTTGGGAAGAACATTTACAGCATATTTAGTTGGTTCTAGCGCTGTTAAACCAACACCAATTGTATGCGAAAAGAAAAAAGTGTGTTTTTGGTGTATCGAAAATTGAATATCTAGGTCAAGTTATATAGGAGGATAGAGTTGAGTTAGACTCGGAGAAAATTAGAGCAGTTAAAGAATGGCCGACCGTCCGCCATGTCCGAGGGTTCTTAGTTTAGCAGGTTACTACCGCAAGTTTGTGAAAACACCAGTTCCATTGCTGCTCCCCTAAATAAGATGTTAGGGAAGGAAGGCTTTGAATGGATGGAAGAAGCAACTGCTTCTTTTGACCAGCTAAAGGAGGCATTAACTAATACCTCAATCTTGCAGCTTCCTGATTTTTCTCAACCCTTCAGCATAGAGAGTGATGCTTGTGGCAATGTAATTGGCACGATTTTGATGCAAGATAGGAGGCCTATTCCCTATTTTAGTGAAAGTTTGAAAGATGCCTCCCTCAAATTGTCAACATACGAGAAGGAGATGTTGGCAATCGTCCAGTCCATCCGTAAGTGGCATCCTTATCTATTGGCCCCAAAAATTTTTATGATAAATAAGCATGATTTAAATTAATTTTGAGGTCTTCATAGATAAATTATTTTTGGAGTAATTAGCATGTTAATGTGAGTAAGATTTTATAACATAGGTTAATTATTAAAGTGTTAAGGTGGTAAGATTGCATGAGTGCATTTTTAGAAGATCATTTATGTAGCACCCCACTCCCGCAAGACCCAAACCTGACATCGATGGTGATGTATGAGCTCGTGCCCCGCGAGGGTGGCGTACTAGAATACTCAATCATTCAAAATTTGGTATAAACTCTTTTCTTTGAAACCATAATCAGACATATTATGCGGAAGTTAATCATCACATAGGGCCCACTTTCATTCATAAACAATTTACAATCACCCAATACAGTCAACAATATTTTCAATAGCCACTTGGGCCCTTTCACAATTACAAAACACTTTAGTTGTTTCGAAATACAAATTTATACAAAAGTTACGGAATGACCAATTCAATACAAATAATGAAATGCAATGCAGACGCGAACTGATCCTGACCTCTATCCTTCACTTATATGCTATGGTATACTTTCATTGGTTTAACGGGGTATTCTCCTGATCCTGAAAAAATAATTGCAAATTTTAGGTGAGTTTTGCAAACTCAATGAGTGACCATCATCGATGACTTACCCAGTCACATAACACATAAATCACATTATTGCACATTTCACATTCACTACACTTAATCATTCATATTATGCATATGCAATACGCATGAGAATCATTTTTTAATTGTTAATTTGTTGTGACCGAGTGCCTAAACTGTCCCGTATCCATTGAATATCGGGCTCATTAATAACTGTACCTTATCTGCTTGGGGGATACAGGGCTCATTATACATAGTGAGCCTTAGGCTCTTAATCACTTTTGAGCTCGAGGCTC
>JAOQMP010000007.1:10978581-11011396 GCA_027563575.1 Erythroxylum pedicellare
AACAAAACCAAATGAAAAAGCAAACGAATTGAAAAGGAAGATGAATTGGTAAAATTGTCATAACTTTCCCTATAGATATTTGATTAAGGTGTTATTTAGATGGTTTCAAAGAGGAATTCAAGATCTACAACTTTCATGAAAACCTAAAAGACAAATTATATCATCTTGAGGGTAAAAATTAGACTAGACGATACAAAATGAACAGTGCACAAAAGAAGCAGAGGGTAAAAGAAGAAGAAAGTAGCAGATGTGACATCATCACAGACGATACGATTTTACAGACAATATAAAAATCATCATAGATGATACATTTTTACAGATGATATGACGTCATCATAGACGATATGACGTCATCACAGACGATACGTTTTTACAGACGATATGATGTCATCACAAATGATACGTTTTTATAGACGATATGGCGTCATTACAGACGATATGATATCATCATAGACGATACATTTTTACAGACGATATAATGTCATCATAGACGATACCCTCTACACTCCTGAGCATCTTCAGTTATAAGGACCATAACTTTCGACTCCATTGTCCAAAATTCTCATATTGTATACTATTGGAAAGAAAAAAGAGAGATATATAACTCTGAAGAGGGAAACTTTATCTAATTTAGCCTAGATCAATACAGAATTTCCCCTGAAGTTAGAATACAAATTTTACATTCATCCACCAATTTACTGCACCTACTTCTCAACTTCATGAAAATTTTGAGACTCTTAAAGATAGAATTTAAATTTGATGTCTTCATAAGAAATGTATCCATATGTTTCTAGTTTAATCAAAATGAAGAATCATCTCATTTAAATAACTAGAGAAAAAGTTATGGGTAATAGACTGAAGCACACTCAGTGAACATTTTCCAGATCAACTACCAATTTTGTTTCCAAATCTTTCCTTATCATAACTCATACCAAGACCACTCTTTCTACTCCCTCTACCTATCATTTTCAATAAAATTACATTTAAAATTAATTATACCTATAAGTTGTCAATGAATGCATGCATCATTATTTTTATGTGCAAGGATTCCATATTTACGTACATATATGCTAACATTATGCATGAGCAAGAAAATGCATTTCCTTAATCTCTCTTTGAGCTCACATGTACCAAATTTTCAGGTCCTAACCCTTAGTGTGGGAACGGATGTTACATGATAAGAGAGAGACAGAGAAGCTCTAAGATTTCGTAATTTGCTCGACCGTTGATGGCTTGGTTCTTCTTCTTCTCATGGCCTCTTCTTCTTCTTCTCCTTCTCCTTCTCGGGTGCTTCTAGCCTCCAACCCCCCCCCCACCAGCACTTAAACCTACCCATTTGATCCATTCCATTAACCTTAACCCTAACCAGAATGCGAACCCAAACTTTCAAAATCTGCACCTTTCAAAGATCTCGATAGTTGAGGTTATAACCTAAACGCAGTCGACATTGCCTCCTTTGACAACACCTTTGGATATCTAACCAAAGGAACCTTCCATAATCCATAAATAACTCAAATGCTTAAAAACATTAGTGAAAATGCTTCTAACCAAAACATGAAAATATGTGGTCTCTGATGTAGTGGATAATCCATGGATGCAAAAGCTTTGGCCTATTATCCTCCAGAAATTAAGGATGACAAGATATTTGTCATCCCTTTTTCTAGAGCTATCAAGGATGGGAGCAACCCAGTTCTGTAACATGCTGATTGGTTTCTTCATTGGTAAGCGTCCTGCATTCCATGTAGTTTAGAGAGTACTATCAAAAGCATAGATAGCTTTCGGTTTAACTGATACATTGATTATCAGCTCAAATAAATTTCTATTTAAGTTTAAATCTGAAGAGGGAATGAATTCGGTATTAGAGAAGGGCCCTTGATATATCCATAGGAAATCTTTATTCTTAAGGAAATGGAGTTTGAATGCTAGTCAACAGGAAGAAATTAGGTATGCTCTGGTATGGACTAGGATCCATAACATCCTTTATGAATACTGGAATAATGAGGGATTGGGTAGAATAGCTAGTGCAGTGGGGAAATCACTCCTAATAGATACTCAAACAACTAAGATGTTTAGGGTTCAATAACAATGTGTGTGGAAATAGACCTAAAGAGTAATTGGCCGATGGGGTTTCAGTTGGCAACCTATAGTGAAGATGGACAAATTACTTTCAAGGAAATCCATTTAAAGTATGAGTGGAGACCTGATAATTATAAGAAGGAATGGAAGCTTACTGGTAGACTTTTTGAGACTAGGTTCCAAAAGGAGTTGATTATGAAGAAGGTGTCACAACAAAGTACTGCTAACTAACAAATGGAGCTTGGACAGGAGCATGTCCATGAGGATATACAACTCAAGTCAAATGATAGCAAACGTTCAGATCTTGTAGTTGATCAAGGTAATGACAAAGAAGTTCAGGAGAGTCAAGATGGTTTAGAAGGATGCCTGGCAGATGTTGACCCCCCACTGTAAACAAATTCGGTAACCCCTTGCTTCTCTTGAATCTGATTTGGTTCCTAATAGTCCTATTGAAGTTCAGAGTCCAAGTCGTAATGATGATGTAAGGGAGATTTTTACTAGTAGGAAGAGTAGGAAATCCAGGAGAAAACAAAAGTTATAAGTCTTGGTCTTTATGGCTTTAGCTTTTTGGAATGTTAGGGGTCTCAATAATCTAAAAAACCAGTTAGTTGTGAAGTCTTTCCTTAAATTGTTGTCTGGTTCTTTTGTCTATTTAATTGAATCTAGAATTAAGTCTCTTTCCCTTTTGAACAATATGTGTTCCTTCTTATTTCCTAAATGGCATAGTCATCATAGTAATTTAGATCAGGCTTCAAATGCAAGACTAGTGTTAGCCTAGAATCTGGACTGTTACAAATGTCTCCCAATTGTTACTATGGACCAATTGATTCATATGGAGGTAATTCCTCTTAACAGTGATTCAGTCTTTTTTGTGACTTGTTTATATGATTCTAATAACTAAAATCACAGAAAGTCTCTCTAGTATGCTCTTTCTAATATCAAACTAAGTGTGGGTAGTTGCTACAGATTTTAATGTTATTTTGTTTTCCTATAAGGTAGAACCTCTTAGTTCTTCAGCTATTACTGGTATGAAGGACTCTAAGAAGTGTGTTGAGGATTGTGATTTGTATGAGTTAAATTCCAGTGGACCTAGCTTTACTT
Source organism: Erythroxylum pedicellare (assembly GCA_027563575.1). Taxonomy (NCBI): domain Eukaryota; kingdom Viridiplantae; phylum Streptophyta; class Magnoliopsida; order Malpighiales; family Erythroxylaceae; genus Erythroxylum; species Erythroxylum pedicellare. The sequence goes on from JAOQMP010000007.1 coordinate 10,981,759, forward strand.
AGTCCAATAAACAATCAGGGGAGCTCTTCATAGCTAGTAAGTTAGATAGAGCTCTAGTCAATCTGGCTTGGAGTTCTTGTTTTCTTAGATCTTATGGAGTGATCCAAAATCCAAACATCTCTAACCACTCCCTTGTAGTGATTAGGGCCTTAAGAAACAAACAGAAAATACATTCTCCTTTCAGATTCTCCAACTTCTTAGCCTCTCAGGAAAATTTTCTCCAAACTGTAGAAGATGCATGATCATCTCAGATCTGGGGAACTCCTATGTTTTGTGTGGTTTCTAAGCTCAAATTAGTTCAAAATGTGCTCAAATCTCTAAACTCTAATCAAGTAGGGGATCTAAATGTTAGAGTTAAAACCTGTCAAGCTGCCCTTAGCCATATCCAAGATCAAATGCATTATTCGCCTAATAGTCCTCATTTGGTTGCCCAGGAAAATCAAGACATTATCAATCTGATTTATGCTCTAAACAACCAGGAGTCTTTTTACAAATAGTCTTCCCATATCAGATGGCTCAAAGTACGAGATAGGAACACCAAATTTTTTCATAATTTTATTTTGTTGAATAGGAATAGGAACAACATCCACTCCTTACTGTTGGATATTGTTCACAGGATTATTGAGTTTGAAGAGATCCAAAACCAATTCCTAGGCTTTTTCGGAGCACTATTGGGAACAAGAAAAACCTTTCCTCCTCTAGAGAGTATGTGACAAATCTCTTTCCTTCTTCTATTCCTGAAAATCTTAAAAACAACTTTCCTTTTCGATGTCACGGTACAAGAGATTAAGGATTTCTTCAACTTTTTTAATCCTAGTAAGGCTCCTGGTTCGGATGGTTTCAATAGTTTCTTCTGTTAGCCCTGAAATTTTTTTATAATGAATAAGCATGATTTAAATTAATGTTGAGGTCTTGATAGATTAATTTATTTTAGAGTAATTAGCATGTTAATGTGAGTAAGATTTTATAACATAGGTTAATTGAATTAAAGTGTTAAGGTGGTAAGAATTCATAAGGGCATTTTGAAAGATCACTTAAGTTGGAAAGTCTTAAGGCATTAAAGGAAGGGAAAATTGGACATTTCTTATTAATGGCATAATTGGAAGAAGAAGTGTTGTCTTGCTTTTAAATGAAGAAGAAAAATGTGGATTGAGGGAGAGAAGAGAGAAAAACGAAAGTAGAAGAGAGAAGAAGAGAGTTTCGGTGGACAAGAGAGAAAAAAAGAGAAAGCTAAGTTAGGTTTCAATTTTTCTTAGTTTTAGAGAGTGATCTTGAAGTTGTTCAAGAAGGGAAAAAGAAAGGGGAGCATTAGAGATTCGATTAAAGCCAAGAAACTCATTGGTTGGTGAAGATTCAAGGTAAGTTTGTATTTAATCTTTTGGATTTTTGGAAGGGTTTTGGTTCAAAGAGCTTAGGAAATGCATGGGTATAAGTATTCTAAGATCAATTTTATGCATATGTTTCATTGGGTTTTCCAATTTGAATTCCTCTTGAATGGGAATTTTTGCCAATGTTGACAGGAGGCAAGAGAGGCAAGAGGAGCAAGAGGAGAGACATCCTTGAGCAAGTTTTCAAGCAAGGAAATTAAGGTGGGTCATGTTTATAATTGGAAAATGAGCCACTGTGTTTTCTTTTTAGTTAAAAGAATAAAATGATTTCTCATTGCTTTACAATTGTGGCATTTGATGCTTTTGAATGATTTGAGAAATTGTTATATGCTTGGTATATGAATTTGGTTGATGAATTGTGAAATGATGATGGAAATGCATACGAAATATTTTATGTTCATGAAAAACATGTTTTTAAAATGTTTCATTTAGGCAACATGTTTACAAGTTATGAAATAAATGTTATGCGAGTCTGGTTTGGTCCCTTAAGTATGTCAAGTGCACTTTAATTAAAGGCTTCTTCCGCTTGTCCGCTAGTGGTATGGAGCTCCTTCACGGACTCCCATAAGTTCACGGTTACGTAAAACTATTTTGTGGGATTGCGATAGTATGTTCTATTCACGGCTACATAGGACCTTTATGGGAAATGTGGGGTACATTCTATTTTTGGACCTATCCAAACCATTATGATATGTTTATGTGTTCATAATATGTTAACAAGATTGATGCATACATGATTTGTATTATTGAGAATGTGAGAATTATGTTTTTTTATGCTTCAATAAGAATTTTGATGGCAAATAAACATTTTGAATGATTTTGCTTATTACCCATTATAAATCTGTTACCCACGAGCCTTCAAGCTCACCCCTTGTTCCTTCCCACCTTTAGGTGATGAGCAAGATATCGAGTGATCGAGTCAAGAGTTAAGGCATTCCTCCAATTTGCATATTTTGTTTTTGAAGCTAGATTATGTAAAACAAGGCTTTAGTCGCATTTTAAGCAATTCTAGTTTATGTAAACTTTGTATTTTTGGTTTATGATGTATTGTGGCTTGAAATGCCTATTAAAGCCTTGTAAAACCTTTATTTAATGATGTTAATGAAATATATATACATTATGTTTGCTCATGACTTTTCAAGTCTTTACATTGCTTTTTTTCAAGCTTTATATAGAGATAGGATTTGTGTTCTGACTTCAGGGGAAAAACTGTATAAATCTAGGCTGAATTAGACAAAGTGGTTTTCTTAGAAGTTGTAGCTTGTCTTTCTAGCTTTCCAATGATATAAAATATGAAATTTTTAGATATTGAGGTTGAGAGATATGATCTTTATAATTTGGTGATGCTGCATGAGATGCATATAGGATAGCTAGAGTAAATTTTGAGAAATGGTTGGATGTGATGAATCATTGGAGTTGAGATTTGGGAGTTTTAATGCAATAAATTTGGTAATTGAATGTTTAAGGAGTGATACTTCATTAGAAGAAGTGATTTTGGGAAGGTTATGAGTGAATATGATGTTAGAATAAATGTAGGAGCCATTGGAAAGGCTTTGGAGGGGTTTGGGGGTGACATATGAGCCATTGGAAAGGCTTTGGAGGGGTTTGGGGGTCACATATGTCCATTAGATGGACATTAGATCCATTAAACGGACCTTCTTGGGTCTAAAAATGCCCCCAGCTCAGTTCATGTCCGTTAAATGGACATTAGGTCTGTTTAATGGACATTCACTATACACCTTTGGGAATTTGCATTTTTGTCCCTCTAAATGGCAAAATCTCTCTTTAGGGTCTTCACAAAAGTTATAGATCTAGAAGTCCTCTTCCAAATCATTTTAAAATGAACTTAATCCAACATATATAGTGAAAGTTATGCCTATTGTCCCAAAACAGGTACAATAAGATTGAGGAGAAAACTTTATTTGATTCTTTTGGCCGTAACTTCATCATCCGACCTCAAAATGACTTCAAAATGAAGTGATTCTTAAAACAATATATTTCTAACACATTTTTCTATCTCTCCATAAAATTGGTATCCTTTGGTATTGATTTGAAAAAGATTGATGGAAAGAAAGTGAGGGGAACGGTTGGAAGAGAATGAATTGGTTATGAACATAGGGATTTTTGGGATGCTATGAGAATGAAGATGAACTGATGATGGATGAAATGAGGGTTCATTGTAGTAAACGTACAAGGTAATATGCTCATAGTTTATGACTCCAGATGTTGGGCTCTGAAAACGGGGGTCGAACATTATCTATTATGGAGTTCTTTCATTATTCGGACTGATCAAAGGAGCCTTAAATATTTACTGGAGCAACGGATCACCACTCCTTCACAAGCTTGTTGGTTGCAAAAATTGATGGGATATGATTACCACATTGAGTATAAGAAGGGGGTAGAAAACCAGGCAGTCGATTCTTTATCCCGACGGATAGAGATCGCGTTCATTACCGTCTCTCATCCTGAGGTCAACTGGTGGCATCAATTGCAGTGTGAATTTGAACAAGGCAAATTTTATGAGACATTGAGAACCAATCCACGAGCCTTCCAACGTGATCAGGTATGGTTTCTTGATGAAAAAGTAATCTTAAATCCTCTTTCTTTAATAATTCCTCTCATTCTCTCTGAACTACACGAGACCCTAATTGGAGGCCATTTTGGGTTCTTCAAAACTCTTGATTGGGTTCATTCCGATTTTACTTGGGTGGGTACGTAGAAAACTATACAAGATTACATCCAGAGTTGTGATGTTTGCTAACGTTATAAGACTAAAAACATGGCACCTGCTGGGCTTCTTCAACCTCTACCTATTCCTGATAGAATATGGAGTGATGTCACTATGCATTTTATAGAGGGACTGCGAAATTCAGGAGGAGCTCAAGTCATTATGGTGGTAATGGACCAACTGTCTAAATATGCTCACTTCATTCCCTTAGCTCACCCTTTCACTTCTATGATTGTTGCCAAAGCTTTTTGTGGAATATCATCAAGTTACATGGCATTTTTTCTAGCATTGTAAGTGACCATGATTTACTTTTTATGAGCAATTTTTAGACAGTTTTGTTTCATTTATAGGGTACCTAACTCAATATGAGTTCAAGTTCCCATCTCCAAACAAATGGTCAGACCGAAGGGGTCAACCATACTCCAGAATAGTACCTCCAGTGTTTTACTTCTGAGCAACCAAGAAGATGGAAGGGATGGCTACCGTGGGCTGAATATAGTTACAATACATCGTACCATTCTTCTACCTGCACCACACCATTTGAAGCTGTTTATGGCATACCACCTCCAAGTCTGATGCGTTATGTACCTGGAAAGTCTAAGGTTGCTGCGGTGGACACTTACTTACGAGACAGAAATGCAATCCTCAAGGACTTGCGTTTTGCTCTCCTGCAGGCATAAAACTGGATGAAAAGTTTGGCAGATCAACATCACCGTGATGTGGAGTTCGAAGTGGGCGATCCCGTTTACCTCAAATTGCAACCTTATAGGTAGACCTCTGTTGCATTCCGAGCATCCCTTAAGCTTTCTCCGAGGTATTTCAATCCTGATAAGGTGATTGAGAGAATAGGAGCTATTGCTTATCGACTCGAGTTACCTCTGAGATCACATATATAAAGTCTTTAATATTAATCAACTTAAAAGGTGTTTGGGAGCAACTCCGGTGATGTCTTCTACTCTTCCTCCAACCTATGAAGATGAGATCGTGCTTCCCTAGCCAGAGAAGGTGCTGCAGCAATGCACAATCCAAAAAGGACGTTACAGACCCAAACTCGAAGTATTGGTTAAATGGTAAAGGGTGCTTGAAGAAGATGCAACCTGGGAAGATGCACGACGGCTTGTGAGGAGTTATCCTTCTTTCTCCCTTGGGGACAAGGGACTTAAGGGAAGGGAGGACTGATAGGTCGTTTTGGTTTGAAGACCAGTTCTCACTTGAAGAGCAGGGAATATCTTATCTGTTAGAGTTTTGTTGCCGTAAGAATAGGTCAAATAAGAGTTTTTCTGTAACCAATGTTAGTTTTCTAGTTTAATGACTTAAAAGAATTCTGTTTGTTAGGATTTGATATTTATTAGGATTCAATATTTATCTTCTAATGCAATATGCTATAAATATGGATTTACGAATGAAATATAGGGAACGCAATTGTTCAACAATAGCCTATCTTCTTCTGTGTTCTTCTTCTACGACTTTCTTTCTTCCTTAAATTCTCTAGTCCTTAAGCAATTGTATCAGAAGAGAACAACATCGTCCTTAATGGTAGAGTAGTTTAATAGTTGATATGTGTTGTAATTTCATTAGTTATATCGAACTACTCGTGATTTATTATATCAGCTAACACAGTTCTAAATGAACTTAATCAATTAATAACAAAATCTACGTCTTTTTGTTTCTTCTCTCTAACTCTCAATCTTTATTCAAATTAGGGTTTCACATAATTTGTTGCAACACTAATAAGTGTGAATATATGTTTTTCATGTAGAAATAATGATGTACCAAAAAGATGAAAAAAGAATCTACCATAACAAACCAGATGAACTCCTCTGTACCCGTAAACTAATTCCTACTCCCACATAAATGTGTAGAAGAGATTTAATAGAATATGGCAGAAATTTGTCTATGGAAACAAAGGCTGTGTTCCTTATAGCAAACCTTTTTTTAGAAATAATTCTACATGATGATATGCTTGAGGGTTTTTCTCTCTGTTATATAGGGGTAAAGTTACGTACTATTGGACCTTTCCAGACTTCGCGACTCAGTGAGACTTCAACTGGACATTGATAATAATATGCTTGAGAATTTTATATTAATTTAATGTACAATGGTTGCTAAAAATGAAACCTTTCTAAATAGACATAATGTACTAAATCAAATAATTAAGGCTTGAGAGAGTTCTTCTCAATAGCAATCAAACCTTAATTGAAATAGGGCTTGGCGAGATTTTTTAAGAAGATTAAGTGATTACTCAACTAATTAAAATAAACTATCGATTTATATCCTTTGACGAATTTCACTCGTATAATTTGACTTAACTCATTTAATCTCATATATTAAATTTGAAAATTAGAAAGCCTAGGTTTTAAGATTGAGTATACATCAAGTTCACGTTTTGAATTTGAGTTGTAAAAGAACAAAAAAAGTTCAATATGAGCTAATACCTATAAGTAATTTATAATTACTTTATATATGATTATCATCAAATATTTATTTTATATTTAAATAAATTGTATTATTTAAATATTATTAAAATTTTGAATCTTTATAATTATATATTTATTTAATTTTTAACAAATTTGATAATATTGATTTATATAATGAAATTAAATTTAAAATATTTATTTAAAAGTGAGAATGATGTTATAACTTATATTGAACATGAATTTATAATTTTAAAATTATTTATTAAGTGGTAAAAAAAGTGAGGTTCGCATATAGTTTAAGTAACTTTTAATTCAAATTATTTAAACTCCGATGAAACTAATAATTTAAGATAAATATTATAAATTATTGGTTTCAACCAAAGTTGATCAGTATAAATTGAAATTAAGAGTTCAATTGAATTTTTATTTTAGGAATCACTGTTATTTTTTAATGAAATCTAATAGATTTTTTTTGAAAAATTAAAAATCATAATAATTTAAAGATTAAAAAATTTAAAAGTTAACCCCTAAATTAAACTTTAATTAAAATGCACCCACCAAAATCATGGATAGTTCTTGACCCTTAAGTTTAAATTATGAAATTGTGCGAGTATTAACAAGGTTTGACCAGTGTTTAATATTTATATTAACAGATAAATTTGAGATAAATCTGGAATTGAAGGTTAAGTAGATAAAAAAGATACGAGTCTTAAGGAATTAATGTGTTCTCCGGACCATGACTAATGAGGACTTAAATAACTCATCATTGATGGAAAAAGATATCTTAGGTGTATACTACCTTCTTTATAGATGGAGTTGTATTTTTCCTAATTAAATGTAATTTTTATTAATTTTTACGGTGTGTTTGTTATTGCTTTTAATGATTTAGTTCTTTAATATTAGTATCTTAAAAATGTGAGAGTTAAATACTGTCATAATCGTGAGTCATTCAAGAATAAAACTCTCTTGGTCAATGATCAAGGGTAAAAGGAACGACAGTAAACGTTTGTAACAACCAGTCTAGTGTCCGTATGAGCCTCAAACTCTTGGCGTTAGCACACCTGACAACATCTAATTGGCTGAATTCCCTCAGACGACGTGGCAACATAAAACTGAAATACCGGGACTACCGTAGCACACATGACAACATCTAATTGGCTGAATTCCCTCACACGACGTGGCAACATAAAACTGAAATACCGGGACTACCCTTCCGTCAACATCAGAATTTCCCCAACGTTTTTTTCCCTTATTCTCCATCTTCTTCGACCATCACTTGAATTTTCTTTTTCCATTCTCCCGTGAAAATGAAGCTCACAGCTTGTAAACTCACACTCTCTTATCTCACTCTCTCACTCCTCCCGATCTCTCTCATCGCGACACGTCCTTACGTGCTCATACTTTCGCCGGATGACCTCAAGGACATCTCCAATGACGCCGAACCACCCGCCGACTCTTCCCCGCCCGAATGGGACGAGTTTGGCGACTCTAGCTCCAAACCAGAACACGAGCTCGACCCTGGCTCATGGCGTCCCATCTTCGAGCCAGATTCCTCCACCACCGAGTATTACCATGATATGTCCGATTATTACTCCATTGTCGAGAAGATGCTTGCCGCTGTTAGTGGCGGCGATGTTCGGGTTGTGGAGGAAGCCGCTGCTCAGATCGAGGCGTTGGCCGTTGAGAACGGGAATCCTCACGCTCAATCGGTGCTAGGGTTTCTCTTCGGGTTAGGGCAATTGAGAGAGAAAAGTAAAGCTAGGGCTTTTTTGTATCATCATTTTGCCGCTGAAGAAGGGAATATGCAGTCCAAGATGGCTCTTGCTTACACTTATTCCCGCCAAGATGTAAGATTTATTCACTCGCGTAGTTATTTGGAAGTTTTTAGACTGTGAAGAAAAATAGTAGTACATAACAATTGTTACTTGATTGTAGTTTGATAGATGATTGGTTTGTTTGTATCTATGTTTTATATCAGATGCATGAACAAGCGGTTAAACTATATGCGGAATTAGCGGAAGTGGCAGTAAATAGTTTCTTGATTTCAAAGGATTCGCCTGTCATTGAACCGGTTAGGATTCATAATGGAGCTGAGGAGAACAAGGATGCTCTTAGAAAGTCCAGGGGTGAGGAGGATGAGGACTTCCAGATATTTGAATATCAGGCTCAGAAAGGGAATGCTGCTGCAATGCACAAAATTGGACTGTTTTACTACTTTGGATTGAGAGGTTTAAGACGCGACCATGCTAAGGCATTAACATGGTTTTTGAAGGCTGTGGAGAGAGGGGAGCCAAGGTCAATGGAACTTCTTGGTGAGATATATGCAAGGGGAGCAGGGGTTGAAAGAAATTACACGCGAGCACTGGAGTGGCTCACTCTTGCTTCAAAACAGCAACTTTATTCAGCTTATAATGGCATGGGGTATCTCTATGTTAAAGGTTATGGAGTGGAAAAGAAGAACTACACTAAAGTAAGCTCTTATAGCTTGTCGGTATATTATTTCTCTCTTTTTTTTTTTGTGAACTAATTTGGAATCTTTGACTGTTCCATGCTGCATTCTATTCTCTGTCTCATTTTTCTCTGTTTTGTTATATTAAATCCCTTTTGTTTGACTGAAGCTAGGCTATACTAGATTGTGATGTTTGACTAGGAGAAAGGATTCTTCTTGATTTGCTATGCTCAATATGTTGACCTAAGAATCTTTCAATGTGGCTTTGGTTGCCTTTGGCCTTTAAATTTTGGTGTCAACAAGGAATTGGCGGTAATCAACAATTTTGTATTTATTCAGTTTATCCAGTTTTTTTGTTTACTGTCTCTTGTTGCAAGTGGATTTTATACCTCCATGTTTTGGTCCGATTTCTAAATCTTGGCACTATTGGTTATACATTGCAATAGCTTCTTTATTTTTTTCTATATAGGTAAGAAATTGATGAAACAGGTACAATATACAGCATACTGATGGTAAGCCTACATTCATCAGAATTCTGTCTCTGACCCATTCATCACTTGCATCCTCCATGTCAACTTTGATTGAGTCCTGTCATGTCTCAGCACTCTTTTGTGACTACTAGTGGAATTTTGACTATAGATTATTTAGGAATTGTCATTTGGTTAAAGGCATTGGCATGAACGCAACATGAGAAGAACAAGCAAGTTGAATATCTTGAATACCTCATCAGAACATTGGAAAAATAAACAAGTTAAGATTTTTGAAGGGGTCTCCTTCCTAGTTTTGGTCCAGCTGATTATAATTCTGGCATTTTCTTCTATATTCATGCTTTGTTTTCTAATTCCTTGAGAAGAAATGCTATAAGACCTGATAAAGCTGAGTGTGATTCTTCTGCCGGAAACATAGTTTTTTATGGTGTATCTCATGATATTCTTGTTAAACTTGGATGCTTGCTTTGTATTCTTTCCTTTTCATTATTCACTGTGTTTGTGTATTTGAATAGCCTGTATGTGTTTGTGTTCTCGCGTATCGCATTTCATTTTCCTTAATAACTGATCCCTTAGGTTATGGCCTATATGGAGTGTTTTGAGGTTTTTTTATAGAATGGTTAATTGGAATGCTTCAAGTATATTGGATGGTGCATCTTTTTATAGGCAAAAGAATATTTTGAGAAGGCTGCTGAGAATGAGGAGGCTGGTGGGCATTATAACCTTGGAGTAATGTATCTTAAAGGGATTGGAGTAAAGAGAGATGTGAAGTTGGCATACAAACTCTTCATAGTGGCAGCTAATGCAGGTCAACCAAAGGCTTTTTACCAGCTAGCAAAGATGTTTCACATAGGCGTGGGATTCAAAAAGAATCCGGTCATGGTAAATTCCTTTTTCTTCTCCTTGTTTCTCGCCTCTCTACCCCTATTATCTTTATCTGTATGTATTATGCCCTCGACAATTTATTCTTCTTTCCTAGTTCTTTTTTTTTTCAATTCATTATTGGGGATGCCTGCAGGATTGTCTTTTTTTTTTTTGAATTCTTAATTTCTGAAAATGACTATTATTGATATCACTTTTTTGCTGTTCTTTAATATTTTACACCAAGTACATAAGCATCCCCTTGGTCTGCAGAAATACAAAAACGCTCCATTTGGGTTGAATCGCCTCTTTAAAGATTTAACTGATTTCATATATTTTAAGATATATTTGTTCTCTGAGCTTGACCATTAGGAAGTTAAAATGTCTTCCAAATATTTTTTGATAAGTTTGTAGCTATTCTTGAATGATTGAAATTTACAGATCTATTGGTAGACTAGTGTTGATAACATTTGGGTACTGCCCAAAAGGCACCTAAGAGGGTGGAGGATTGTCCTAACCTTATAAGGCTTGTTAGGCTCTTTCTTCTAGTTGACATGGATATTCAGACATTTAATACACACGTCATGCTCACAAATGAAATTTGGTGTGCAAACTTTGCAATAATGGACAGCTGTAGTTTAGATATCATGATAAAACTGTGCAAACTCCACCCCAAAAGGCCCTTTGAGGGGAGAAGGATTGCTCAAGTTTTACAAGGCGTGTAAGGCTCTTGCTTGTAGTCAATTTTGGATATTGATGCTCTGAATAAGTAATATGGGCCTATCCTTCATTAATATGTTTAAACCATAGCGAATTTTTATGTTTTAGACCTTGTATTTTCATTTTCATTGCTTGTAACCCTTATGTTTGATCATCTGTAGACATGCATGTATCACTTATTTTCTGGTTCCAGGCCACTGCATTATACAAACTAGTTGCAGAGCGAGGACCATGGAGTTCCTTGTCCAGGTGGGCTTTGGAATCATACCTAAAAGGTGATGTGGGGAAGGCATTCTTGTTGTATTCTAGAATGGCCGAATTGGGATATGAGATTGCACAAAGTAATGCTGCATGGATTCTTGACAAATATGGAGAACGTAGCATGTGTATGGGAGAGTCTGGTTTTTGTTCTGATGGGGAAAGGCATCAACGTGCACATTCATTGTGGTGGCAAGCTTCTGAGCAGGGTAATGAACATGCTGCTTTGTTGATCGGTGATGCGTATTACTATGGTCGGGTATGTATTTTTTTGTTCGGTTATAAATCAGCTAATGCTTTTTGTTTATGCTGTATGAAATTTGAATCATAAACTTAAAAACTATTTCGTTATCAAAATTTTGCCTGTTTTACAGGGTACTGAAAGAGACTATGAGCGTGCAGCTGAAGCTTACATGCATGCAAAATCTCAATCCAATGCACAAGCCATGTTCAACCTTGGTTACATGCATGAGCATGGACAAGGACTTCCCTTTGATCTTCATCTTGCCAAACGTTACTATGATCAGGCCTTGGAGATAGATTCCACTGCAAAATTACCTGTTACTTTGGCCTTGGCAAGCTTGTGGTTACGAAAGAACTATGATGGCAGTTTCCTGGTAAGTTTCTGTTTGTCTAATTCAGTACTAGGAAAATTTTATATAATATTGTTAAATTTGCATTCTATGCATAGGCACAACAATTCAACATGTTGAGTATGCTATGGCTTCCTTAACTGTGTACCTGGTAACATTTTTTGTGTACTGAAAATTATTAAATGCTAACAAATATGCAAGTTCCAGCTTACCATAATTTATTGGGATGGGGAGCTTCAAGAAGTTAGTTGTGATTATATGTAATTATTTTGTCAACGTCGCATATTTTTTGTGGATGGTTATCCGAAACTGCAGTTTTCTTATTTGTAATATGGATGGCACATGACTTGTCTTTTCTAATAATAATCTTATTGCCTCTTACGATACCCACTCCTTGTCTATAGCAAATTCCAAGCAATTGCCATGATGGTTAATTTGGGTTGAGAACAGGCAGGGTGGAGTTCTGCATTGTTTTTGTAACTTATTCTTGCAAAGACTTCAGCTTACTAATCCAACATACTACTGTGTTTCCTTTTAGGTACACTTGATTGATGCATTGCCTGAAGTGTATCCAAAAGTTGAAGATTGGGTAGAGAATGTGATCTTGGAGGAAGGAAATGCAACAATTCTAACTCTATTTGCTTGTCTCCTTACTGTTCTCTATCTTCGTGAACGGCAACGAAGGCATGCTGTTATTGGTGCTGCTGACATTGGTGTACCACATCAGCCAAATCAACATCCTGTCGTTGCAGCTAATTAACTGGCACTAGTGATTGATCCTTTTAGCTACACAATTTCTTTATACTTCTTGAGGAGAGAATGCTCTTGAATCTCTTTTTATAGTTTGACCTACAAGGGGTCCAACTTTACATTGCAATACCGTGTACAGATGATCAGATCTCTATTGGTAGAGCTGCGTTGATTTCAGGGACATTGTAAATTTGGGCCCGAATCTGAATGGTTGGCCTCACAATTCGACTTGTATTTAGAAAGTTCTATCAGAAGCAACAATCAGTTGTGAAAGAGAAAAATGAAATTTGTTTGTTTAAGCACTCATTTAAAAGAAGAGCATAGTGCTACGAGACGAATGAAGTGTACTGGGATCTATCATGCGACTAATGTAAAAGTAGATGATGTTATTATTGGCCTTCTGTCTCCAGTTGGAAGCATGGTGGATGAGTATTGCGCATATGCTTCCGATGGTTGATTTTTATTCAGTTTGCTTTTCAGAGTACCAAGTGGAAAATATAATATCATAAACTTTTATGGATAGCTAGGATTCATGGTATATCCATTTCGATGACAACAAAAGATGAGTAGGATTTAGCTTGAATTTTATAACGTGTTTGATTGGCCTTGGTTGGAAGGAAGAAAGGGAACGGGAGAGCCAGACAGGGATCAATGACAGGTGTTTGCTTTAGATACTGTTGCTTGAGTTGGCATTTTTGTGTTTTGTTGGATTTGGCTGGCGCTGGTCGTAGTCAAGTTACGTGGTGTATCAAATTGCATGTACACTGGATACACGAGGATCGGGGTTTCTCTGTCTGTCTCTCATTTTTTCCCCTTTCAGGGGCTTGGTGATTCTTCTGCTCACATCTGTCACTAATATTAAAATATAATATTGTATATGTGTATGTATTGGGTATTGGTTGTACTCTTCCAGGCCTCTCCAGGTAATCTTGGATGGAAGATAGAAATAGGTTGTATGTTATGATCTGTTTTTGTATAGATAAAGTTCTTAGCTTCATAGCTTTATTTTTGGAAACATCTGTTGTAGAGTTTCTTCAGGAATGCTTTGGTTGGGTATGTCTTTTTGGTTTTCGTTGGTATGAGATTTGTGCCATAGGACAATCTCTATTTTTGTACATATCCTTTTTTATCTTGATTTATTAAATTACTGATTTATTAAAAAAATTAAAATATAATAAAAGTGAATTATTTTATTAAAAAGACGATATCTTCGGTTAGGAATTTATATGCCATAAGTTCCTTTTTTACTTTTCCAGACCAAAATAATGTTAGAATTGTTAGAATTGATTTTTTTAAAAGGTAAAAGAACTCTATTTATCTCACATGTAAGTCACGTGGTCAACATTAAGAAATTCAATCAATTGAAGCCCCACAAGCAAACTAACTACTGATACGGTGCGTATCACAAAGAGGGATACGTAAACCCCTTGTGACTTTGTGGAGCTTGCTGATCTACCCTACCCTATTTATATTAAGTGAATCGCCACGAAGTCCAACAAAGGGACATCAAAGATCGCAGATGGTCTGTTGACTTAACATAAAGCCATCGCCCCTTCCTCCGTAGGTATTTACTGTTTCTTTGATGACCTATCCTGTCATGAGAATATCATGAGCATTCGCCGTAAAGATGCAATATTAGGCCAGCATTATGCCAAGTTTAATTAAATACCAATTATAATTAAATAAGATTTAATATATTATATTAATTCTTATTTATTAGTTTTTTAAACTTTACAATCGAATCTAATTTCTAAAATATCTTTGTTCTTTTCAAACGGTTCTTTATGTGAAAACCTTTAGGCTTCTAAATATATCGACAATGATTATCAATTATAATTATAATTTATAATTAGAATTAGATAAATTAAGTTTTATTAATTTATCTTCAATTCTTCAATTAAATAATTTACAATCATAGATTAAAATTGACATCTAGTAATGCATTATGATTACCCAAATATTTAAGAATGTTAAAATAGTTTTGATTAACTTTTTTTACGCATAATTTTTCTGTATAATTAAATCCTCTCATCAAATAATGTTTCCATTAGACAGAGTATGAAATTAACATCTACTTTTTTTAGTTCAATTATATTAGTTCTTTACCATTAGCTATTGATTCAATTAATGACATTTGTAAATTATTTGCAAAACGTCATTCCATCTTAGTCAAGAATTTCCCAAATCAATACCAATTGATAACAATGTAAAATTCTCCCTAATTACTTTAGGGTGATGAATCCTATCTTAATCACATAATTATTCTATATAGTTAATGTTACATCTAATGACTATCGACTGAATGATCGATGATTAAATAGGATGATCGATGATTAAATAGGTTATAGGTAGTATAAAAAATATAGTAATCCCTGTACAAGATAACTTTGGAAATCTAAAGTTAAAAGATCACTAACACCATCATCACAATGAGACTTTCCATATTTATACAAGTAATATTCCAAGTAGATTTCTCATGTTGGGTCAGTTCAATGAATTTATTCTCTAGCAAGCACTCACACATTTGTTTAACTATCTCCATACTTTAGCTTATAAAATTGACTACTTCCTTCATAAGGAAAAACGTAACTTGTGCTATTTT
This sequence comes from Erythroxylum pedicellare, assembly GCA_027563575.1. Lineage (NCBI taxonomy): Eukaryota > Viridiplantae > Streptophyta > Magnoliopsida > Malpighiales > Erythroxylaceae > Erythroxylum > Erythroxylum pedicellare. Next base: position 10,997,013 of record JAOQMP010000007.1, read on the forward strand.
TTAATGTTATATTAATGTTTAGTTTTAATAGAATAATGACTAGGAACAATTTAGGGATAATGCATAAATGTAATATGAATCTCATAATCATATTCTCATTATAATTTCATTTGCGATGTATAATTATCCCATGAACTCTATCATATATATCTAAACATATACAAGATAAAAAATGCCTTTAAATGTTTTTATCACTAAAATATAACTAAAGCTATTAGTTGTAGGGTCTAAACCAACATGCTCAGCCTAAGATGATGATCATTAAATATTCCTTATGGGCTTATCAGTATAAAAGAACGAGCCGATGAACTCCATGTGAGTGGATTGTATTTCTATATTTATTAATAGCCCCCAAGTTTTAGTTACAAATCTAGCAAGTGAAACTTTTCAGGCCTTATAGGAAGTAACAAACCTTGAGGGAGATGAGTAGGCTTTGAGCAAACAAGGATAAGAAATTGTTCACTTAAAGGGTTATATGAAGGGTTTTTTTTTGTGAAAAGTGAGTTGTACAAAAAAAGTCATCTTTTAATCTTTGACAACCTACAAACATGCAAGTGATTATTTATGAAGATAACCTTTCGATATGTAGTGATTATTTATGAAGGTAACCTTTCGATATGTAGTGATTATTTACGAAGGTAACCTTTCGATATGTCATCCTTTGTTGCACCTTTAATCTACACATATTATTTTAATAGAGGCAAGAAATTGTCATATGTCATGGAAGTGAAAAGTTCTCTAAATCATAACCATCCATGTTACCATTAATCGAAGTTGTTGTCAAGTTTATAAATATTTTCCCTTCACTTCCGCCATAATCTTTGTCTCTCTCTTTGTGCATTTTAGAAAGCTTTTGTTGACCTTCAGCCACTTTGTTCTTATACTTGTCACTCTAAACACTTGAGTGTATTGAGTTAAACCTTGTCAAGGATGTAAAGATTTCTACTTTTGATTTCAAAAATATTATCAATGTGATTACTATTAATATTAACTTATGAAGGTTAGTTCTAGGACAACTTGATTCCCATTGTACATTAATGTGATTGATATGAAATCATAATTTAGAGTGTGGATGGACATCTTGAGGTTAACAAGGAATAGATGTTTGTAAGATTAATATTTTAGATTATGATTTGCTTGAGGTCAAGCAAAAACTTAAAAGTGGAGATGTTTGATAAATGCTTATTTGAATATAATTATACACTCATATTTAATGTGTTTTGCTTGATAATCACTAGTTTTATAGTATTTTTGGTGCTAAATTCACTTCAAGTGCATTTTTAAGTAATAATTACCTTTTTAGACCAAGAGGAGAGGAATTCAGATGAAATCATGGCGTGAAACAAAGATTTGAAGCGACTTGGACCTACACGTTGTAAAATAATTATGTTAGTCTTTGTAAACATGTGGAGATTGAAGAATTTGGTTTTGATCATGTGGAGTTACACGCATGTGTATATTGATATACACAATTGTATATGTTACTTGTGTAAGTCTTTGTTCTCATGTGAAATCACAAATTCAGGTGTTTTTGGAGATGTACGGTCACTCACATGCTCGTGTTGACGATATATAACCTAGAAACCTTAGTTTTACTATAAAAGGACATGAGTGGAGGCAAAACAAAGAGAGTCGAGGATTTAAGTGATTTTAAGTTGTAATCAACATAGAAAGGTGACAGTTTTGATCAAGGGATGAGGAAAACATAAAGATAACATCAAGAGATCCTATAGAGAGCTTCATCCAATGTAAACTTGCAAGAAGATTCATTAGAAGAAAAAGGGAGATTTAGAATTATGATTTCTTTGTATTCTAGTTATTCTTCTACATATTTGTTATTGATTTTGATTTATATAGATAGGAAATAAGCTTGTTTAGTGTCTAAGTGTGTTGAACCCTAAGTAACGATAACAATATGATTTGATCTTTTATTTAATGCAATCTTATTGATTGATTTACTACAATTTAATTATGTGTTTTTACTTTTGTTCTAATGTATCTGAAATATTAGTGCATAATTTGATTTCATATGAATGAGATAGAGAAATCCTCTTGTATGAATAGATAAACCATAATTGGAAGGAGTTGCATGCAAACCTAGAGATAGATTGACATAAATCCTCTAGATTATGGTCAAACCTAATAGCAGAATTCACAAATCGATAATTCAATCCTAGGGGTTTTAACTAGAAAGATTTCTATTAATCAACTGATGGATTAGTTGTTAATAGTCTTGAGAAAGATACTAATATAAGATAGGAATTTCTATGGTCTAATAATCAATAATATAATTGCACGATAAAAGGTAAATAACTAAGGATTCTTATGTGGATTCATTACTTAAACGCTGTTATTTGATATTGATTCTTCTTAGTATTTTCCTTGTACTGCGTTCATTTATTGTTTTAATTCTTAACTTATTTGTATATTTTAATTTTTAATTAAAATCCACAATCTGATTTATACGTTAAATAATAGAAAAAGGTAATTACTAGTACTTACAGTCATCGTGAAATCAACCTATACTTGCCTATGATAGCTACAACTATGCTATGCACTTGCGATATTTTTAATATTGAAAATGTAATATACTATTTTGATTATTGTACTGTGTAATATATTGTACATGCATTTTATAGAGTATGCTTTATGGTATACTAGAGTAATTTAAGCATTTAAATGTAATTATTGAGTTTATAATGGAGATCACGGATATACTAGAGATGGTTGTGGAGTCGATCAAAATTTTTTTAGAAAATTTCTGAAAACTCTAAAAAACTATAAATTGAGTCCGAATGAGCTTTAAAAGCCCAAAATGTGTGTTGGAGATTTAAGGGACACTTTTGAATGAAATCCAGATGATTTCGGTGACATTCGATAATTTTTGGATTCATTCCAAAGATTTTTCTAGGCAACCCAAAAAGTTACCGAAGAATTTTGAAGTATGATGAAAAGCTTTAAAATTAGGATTAGAGTCCTTATGAACTGAAACGGGTCAAAACATGAGTTTTTTTAGTAGAATTCGTGTAATCCGAAAATTTTAAGATAAAAAGACTCGTATTGAAAAAAAGGATTTTAGGGATAATGTGCCCAATTAAATTGTTCTAAGCATGCAGTTGAAGGGTTTTAGGTTTAATTAGAGTATATTAAGGTCAATTTGAGGTTTAGTATTATATAGAATATTTTTCAAATTTATTTAGAAATGTTTATCGGTTTAATTCAGTAAAGGGTAAAATCGCCAATTTGAGATTTAAAGGTGTTTATATATGTGAAACCCTAAACTTAGTACCTTAGGAGGAAATTTTTGAGTAAATAAAAGAAATACCAGATGAATAGTGTTTTTAGTGAATGGTGTCTGTCAACAGTAAATTTTTGATGAGCTGACCTTAATAGTCAGAAATTATCGGAAAAGATTATAAAGCCTAAAAAAAGATTGTTCTAGATTAAAAATAAGCCATTTGGATATATTTCAAGAGATTCGACATTATTGGACTAAATTACCCTTTATTGAAAAATTATGAGAATTAGTGATTTTTCTCCTGTTTAAATTTTTTCAAGCACCCAATTCAAATGTTTTATGCCGAATTAGAGTATTTAATGGTCAATTTAAAGTTAGGGTGACAATAGAATATTTTTGGAAGTTATTTGGGTATAAATTGCATTAAATTAAAAGAAGGTCAAAATGGTCTTTTTGTCAAATCAAATTCATCCAAATTCCATATGTGCATACATGGGAATATTTTCACGAGATAACCATGAATTAATTGGTTTGGAAAGTAACCAGTTAAATGGTGACAGGTGACATGGGTTAAAGTATAAATATGAGAAGTTTTAGTAAAGGTGTAATTATGAGATGTTATTATTGGAAATGGTGGGCAAAAAGTGTGATTAAGAAAAATTTTCATCTCTTTAAAAGGGTGTGGCTAGCCATTGATGGAAAAAGGAAGAAAAAGAGAGAAAAAAGAAAAGAAAAGAAAAAGGAGAAGAGAGAGGTTTGGCTAGGCCATAGAGAAGTGATCCAAGGAGTTTTTCATGCACTTCTAACTCCAATCAAACTTCTAACAAGATCCCATAGCCATCCAAGTGAAGAGGAAGAAGAAATTGGGTTAGTAAGTTTACTAGTTTTGTTGAAAAATTGGATTTGTTATGTTATAGTTTAGATTTAGTTTTGATGGTGCGAATTGCAACCTTACAATGTGATATCAAGGTCTTATTGCATTGGAAGTGACTAGGAGAAGAAAATCAAGAAAACTAGTGTGTGGAACCTTGGTCAAACTTGGTCAAAAGTAAGATCCATTGCCTAAAGTGTTTTATTTTTCCATTTGATGATTTAAGATTAATGAATGACATTAGGAAGTTAGTTTAATGATAAGAGTGGAAGAAAAAAAGTCATGAAAATGATTATATGAAATTTCGGCCATGGCTAGGGTTTTTAATGTGATATCATCCAAAATTCTATTTTGATGTTTTATGATGTTCATATCATGATTTTGATGCTAATGAAGTAAAGAAATGAAAAAGAATTGCTTTGGAATTGGTTTTGGTTGAAATATGACCAAGAGTGCATGATTATGTAAAATTTTTTTAATGAAATTTTATGGCTTAAATGTGTGTATTAAGATATCATGGAAATGAATTTAGATTGGTTTTAAGTGCTAGAAATCAAATGGAATTGAATTAGAAAATTTTTATTTAAAATATGCTAAGTTTATCCTTAAGGGCGATTTTGATATAAAAGTATGGTTATGATGTAATGACCATGTGAATGTGATTAAGGATGATCATTAATTGTATTTGCGGCATTGGAATTATTAACTGAAGTGTTATGTCATTATTTAAAAATTAAATTAGCATATGGAGTCTATGTGGAAAGTAACGAAGTTCAAATAGTTTATGGTGTATTTAGTTGGAAAATGTATTAAAGTGTTGAATGCATTTGTATAAGTTTTTGGATCGAAAAACGAAGCCAATTGAAGGATTTCAAAGTGTTGAAAAAGAAACTAACAATTCATGAGTGTACTTTAAATTGATTTTATGCAAATGATGTTTTATTTTATTATGAAATGAAAATTTATGTTGAGTTTTATTTTAATGATATATTACAAGTGAATATTACTAGTATAAGTTTATGTTTTTAGCAATATATGAATTTTGGTTTAAAAGTTAAATTTTATATTAATTGAATTTACATTAAAATTATGGTATTTGTTGATAAGAAAAAATGATATATATTTTTTATTCGGTAAGCGAGAGTGAGAGCGAGAGAGTGGCGAGCTAAGACACTCATAACTTTAGAGAGAATAGGTGAGTTTTGCCCTCCATCCATGGCTTCCTCTGCTTCTCCTACCCTAACCCGTAACCCTCTTAACCCTCTTGACCTGTCTTCTGTCCATTCACCTAGCTCCCATAATAAGACCTCTTTCTTTAACCCTAATCGAAACCAAAACATAGACCTAAATATCACAAACCTCCCCCAGACAAATGCTCCATCTCCTAAATCGCCCCCTCCATTAATCGAACCCACAACACCTCAGAGACAAAAACCCCTTTAGTTCAAAAGACCTTGGTACCAGAAACATCCTCACACCTCCTGGAGGTAAAAACTTCGAAAAACATCAGAACATGGAAGTCCGTAGTCTCAGAAGGAATGGAGGATTTCTTGAAAGATAAAGCTCTGACCTACTATCCTCCGAAGGTCAAGGAGGACCAAATCTACGTCATACCACCTCCAGAGTTAGCGAAGAAGGGAGCGGCGCTATTCAGACAAACTCTGATAGGTTTCTTCATCAGTAAGTGACTTGCTTTTTTTGTGGTTAAAAAAGCACTAACAAAGTCTTGGGCAGAGTATGGGCTTAAGGAAACTTTAATAATAACGAGCTCTAATAATTTCCTGTTTAAGTTCGACTCAGAATTAGGACTGAATATGGTTCTGGAAAAGGGGCCTTGGCATATCCAAGGTAAACCCTTATTTTTTAGAAAATGGTGTCTAAATGGTGGGGAGTAAGAAGAAGTTAAGTTAGCTCCAGCGTGGGCAAGATTTTATAATATACCCTTAGAATATTAGAACACAGAAGGGTTGGGACGAATAGTAAGTGCAGTAGGAAAACCTTTACTTATAGATACTCAAACTGCTAGGATGTCCAGAATAGTGTATGCAAGAATTTGTTTGGAGTTAGAATTACAGAGGAGTTGGTCTTCCTCTTTCCAACTAGCCATTTACAATGAAGAAGGGAATATAAACTTTAAGGAAATTAAGATTGAATACGAATGGAAACCAGAGCACCAAGCACAAAAGAAGGAATGGGCACCTACAGGGAGGCTGTTTGAGACAGGATTGCAACAAGAGTTGGAGAAAGAGAAGGAGACAATAACAAATAGTACAAATCAACAAAGGAAGGCGCAGGATTCAACCTCAGAGAAGACAACTCAAACTCATAAGGAGATAACAATTCCTGAGATTCCAATTGAGCAAAGAATGGACCAAGGATCTCAACAGATGGACCATAAGGCAGAGATGGAAATATAAGGTGATAAGGAAGCTAGTACCTCATGCAACCCTAGCTAATTAAGCAAGGATCAACAAAAGAAAGGTGAATCGAGTGGAGACCTTTAGGATCCAAACTTTCCTGCTGTGAAGCAAGTAGGTACAATTCTTCCCTCTCCTATTTCTGAATTGGTTCCTAGTTACCCTGGTGAGGGAGGGGTAGAGGGGGATTTCATTGTGAAAACAAGTAGGAAATCTAGGAGGAAACAAAAGTAGGAGTCTTTTATGGTTTTGTATGTTCTATGGATTTATTTTTTTGGAATGTTAGGGGGCTTAATAGCCCTAAAAAAAAAATTAGTTGTGAAAGCTTATCTTCAGAGACTATCTGTCTCCTTTGTTTGTTTGACTGAATCTAGAATAAGGTCTCCTTCTTTTTTGAATAATGTTTGCTCCTTGATGTTTCCTAGATGGACTTAGTACAACAATTTAGATCATGTATTAAATGCAAGGATAGTTTTCTCTTGGAACTAAGATCGCTTCTTATGTTCTATGCTTAGCTCTAATGATCAATTGATTCACCTAAAGGTGACTCCCACAAATTGTTCTTCTTCATTCTTTGTGACTTGTTTTTATGGGTCAAATAATCTCAATCATAGGAAGAAGCTATGGTTTGGTTTGTAAAATATTAACTTAACTGTTGGTAATCAACCTTCGATTATAGCGGGAGACTTCAATGCGATTCTGTTCTCTCATGAGGCATAACCTTTAAGTCCCTCGGCTATGAATGGGATGAGTCACTTTAGGAAATGTGTGGAGGATTGTGCTTTATTTGATCTAAATTCTAGTAGTCCAAGTTTTACTTGGAACAACAAGCAATGGGGAGATCTCTTTATTGCTAGGAAGCTAGATAGAACTCTCATTAATTTAGCACAGAGCTCTAGGTTTCCCAGTTCTTATAGTGTCATTCACAATCCAAACATATCAGATCACTCTCCAATAGTGGTTAGGGCCTTAACAAGTTAGCAAAAAAGATCCTCTCCTTTTAGGTTCTCCAACTTTCTAGTCGATCAACCTAACTTCCTTCAGATAGTGGAGGATGCTTGATCCCTTCAAGTTTGGGGTACTCCTATGTTTTGTGTAGTGCCTAAGCTTAAGTTAGTCAAAAAAGCCCTTAAGACTATTAATTCTAACCAAGCAGGTGATATGAATGACAGAATTGAGAGTTGTCAAGTTATTCTCAACAACATTCAAGATCAAATGAGAAATTTTCCCAAGTCTTCCCTTTTGATGGCTAAGGAGTCTGAAGCCATTAATGACTTAATTAGAGCTCTAGATGATCAGGAATCTTTCTTCAAACAATCTTCCCGTATTAAATGGCTCAGATAAGGGGATAGGAACACCAAAATTTTTCACAACTTTCTCATTGCTAATAGAAATAGAAACAACATTCACTCTTTAATAGTAGGAAATGGGATTAGAATTGTAGGTCTTAAAGAGATTTAAGATCAATTTCTTGAACATTTTCAGGGTTTTATAAGGGATAATAATGTCCTTCTCCCTTCTAAAGAGTTTGTGGACAATCTCTTCCCTCTTTCCTTACTTGAAGGCCTTTCAAACTCCCTCATTGCTGAAGTGTCAGCACAAGAGATAAGAGAGGCTTTCAATTCTCTCAATCCGAATAAGGCCTCGGGCCCATATGGGTTTAATGGTTGTTCTTTAAACACACCTGGCATATTATTGGACACGAAGTTACTGATGCCATTAAAAACTTTTTTAAAGATGGGAAACTCCTTAAAGAGCTCAATTCCACTTTTATCTCCCTCATTCCAAAAAAGGATCACCCATCCATAGTGTTAGATTACAAACCCATTTTTTGCTGTAATATGATTTATAAGGTGATTGCTAAAATTATAGAAAATAGGCTGAGAGAGTCTCTCCCCCATATTGTTATCCCAAACCAAAGTGCTTTCATTAAAAATCGTCAAATAGGGGATAACATTTTGCTAGCTCAAGAAATTCTTAGGAATTACCACTTGTCCAATAACCATAAGAGATGTGCTTTCAAAGTGGACCTTCAAAAAGCCTATGACTCCGTACAACAGGAGTTTCTTATGAATGTTCTAGTAGCTGTGGACTTTTATGAAAAATTTATTAATTGGATTAAAGAGTGTATATCATATTTGATTTTGATCAATGGATCCCTTTAAAATTTTTTTAGAGGGAAGTCAGGCCTAAGATAAGGAGACCCCTTATCCCCATTCCTTTTAATTATTTGGATGGAAGTCCTTCTAGGAGTTTGAATGCTAGTCTAGATGGTAACCCTTCCTTGAAATATCACTGGAGGTGCAAAACTCTTAAACTCATCGACCTCTTATTTGCTGATGACCTTATGTTGTTTTGCCATGCTAAATTGAATTCAGTACAATCTTTGCTAGACTGTATGCGCACCTTTTTAGAGTTATCTGGACTGGACATGAACCCTTATAAGACTCAATTTATCTTATCCCCTGACATGAATCATTTGACTCATCAAATGGAAATGATTTCGGGACTCAAGAATGGTAGTCTCCTCATAAAGTATTTGGGGGTACCTCTCTTAACAGGTAGGTTACCTAGAAAGGATTGTTTTCCCTTATTGGAGAAGATTGATGCTAGGATTAACAAATGGACCAATAAAAACCTTTCCTATGTTGGCAGGTTTCAATTAGTGATCTCTGTGCTTTCTTCATTTCAAGTTTACTAGTCTACACTCTTCATTCTTCCTTCTTCCATCCTAAAGGAGATAGAGGAAAAACTTAGGAATTTTCAATGGGCTGGGAAGGTGGATTCAAAATCTCATGCTAAGGTCAAATGGACTGACATTTGTAGACCCAAAAAGGAGGGAGGCTTAGGGATCAAACACTTACCTACATGGAATAATGCACTGCTAGGAAATAGGAATGACAGTGAAGCTATGTGGGTAAAGTGGATTCACTCCATCATTTTGAGAAGGAAAAATTTCTGGAGTGCCCAACCTACTAAAAAATAGTTCATGGAGTTGGAGGAAAATATTATCTGTGAGGGACAAAATAGGGAACCAATTCAGATTTAGGATAGGAAATGGTATTTCTACTCTTTCATGGTAGGATCCTTGGCATCCAAGAGAAATCCTAAAGCACTTCTCCACCTCGAGAGTGATTAATGGGTCGGAATTGAGCATGACAACAAATGTTTCAGAAGTTATCAGAAACAATAAGTGGTGTTGGCAAGAGGCAACGATCGAGATTTTTGAAAACCTAGAGCCCATTCAGTACTAACCGAACATCTCCAAACCTGATTGCTAGGAATGGTTAGCTAGCCCTTTTAATAAGTATACTAATGCTTCAGCCTACAATTTATTGAGACCCCCAATTCAGAGAGTCCCTTGGCATAAACTGGTTTGGTTTAAAAGGAACAGTCCTAGGTGCTCCTTCATATTATGGTTGGCTTTCCTTAGAAAGTTGCAAAAAAGGGATGGACTCCTTTATCTCCACACCCCTAATCATTGTTCTTTGTGCTCCATGGATAATGAAACTATAGAACATTTATTCTTTAAATGTTCCTTATCAAAAACTTTTTGGGTACATTGCCTTAATCATGTCCAAATAAGCCTTCCAAATCAAATAAACCTCCACTCCATCCCTAATTGGTTGAGCCATGCACCAAATGTCTGAGCCTATGACCTTAATTTTTTTTCTTCCTATCCTCCTTTTAGTTACTGTTTATAACCTTTGGAAAGAAAGGAATTCGCGAAACTTCAAAGATGAAGCCTTGGATGTGGGGAGCTTAAACTCCAGAGTGATCTTCCAAGTTATGGAACATCTCAGCTCAAACGCCAAGAGAAGGTAATGGTAGGGGTAATTATTTACTACCAATATCTATGCAGTTTTTGTTTTTAGGCCTGTAAAAGGGAAGGTATTAAATCAACCTCTGGAATCGAAAGTAGAAGGGAATCCAGTCCCAGGACAAGTCTATGTCTCCAATAAGCTAAGCAAGGAGTTGGCAGGAAAAAGACCTTCATTGAAACATCAATGATGCTTATACAAAGATGCTCACAAACTTAAATAGCAGGGAAGCTTCACCTTTTAGATGGAACCGTGACAGATAATTGTAAATAGAAGGACACCATCAGTCCCTTCATCTTAGGTAGTGAAGCATATAAGTGGATTGTTTATATTTGAGGAGTGATCAATGGTACTGTAAAATGTGTGTATTGATTTTGTGAATTGGGATGATGATCTAGATTCTTAAGGTTTTTTTGGTAGGAAAGTTCTATAGGCTTAAGAAGGTTGGTTTAAGAGGCAATGTTGCTTCCTTAAGCCATCCCCTCAAGTTTTTCCTTTTTAGTGGGCAAGAGACTACTAGTTTGGTAGTCTCCAAAGATGTACATAAACCTTCATTATTTGTATAAAATTAATTGAATTACCAAAAAAAAAAAGAATTTTAGCTTATGTTACACTTTCAGGTTTTATACATATTATTATGTCGGTTAGAGTATTCCAATCATGTATGGCAGTGTCTGAGGGGCGTCTAGAATTATTAGTGGAAAAGGAAAGAGAGAATGAGTTAGTTAGTAAAGAGTTTGTGTTGCCCTTTGCATGTATGGAGTATATATAGTTCTAGCCAACATTGTTACGGACAAGCGATGTAGAATCAACTTTTTAACTACCAGTGTATAACGGTTAACCTATTATGAATAAGTGATGTAGAACTAGTTCTGTAACTAGTGGTTAACTAGTTGCCAGTAAGGAATGCAGAACCAGCTTCGTGACTTTATATATAGGGTGCCATGTGGTAAAGAAATTAGTGGCGAGCTATATTATGTAAGAAAATTTATGAAAATAATAATGCTACACTATTTATTTGAAAATAATTTGAGAAAATTTTTAAAATATGGAATCGCACTTACTTTATTTGTAATGTTGAATTTAATTTTATGAAGTGCAAATTATATTATTGTATATGATGAATTTTAATTTAAAAGTTATTTTAATTTGGTTTCAGGACATATATGTTTTATATTGGTATTGTATTATACGAAATGAAATGAAATTGTTTTAGGGAGCTTTAAATTGTTAAATAAAATTTGAATAGAAAATCTAACACTTATTGAGCTCATTTAGCTCACACTCTATTTTATGTTTTTTAAAATAAAACCTCCTAGGTGCATGCTTAGGGGTTTTAGCAGCAGGGACTCCACCTTACGAGTAGTTAATGTTGTCACATGCTAATGTGCTTACGTCATATCTGCAATGTATGTGTTTTCTTAAAATTGGCTTATTTATTATTATATATGCTTTAAATTATTTTGGAAAGGGTTTAAAAGTATGATCTTGTAAATACTTATGGGATTATAACTGTATATTACTTAATGAACTACAATGGCTTTGATCCTTAATAGAAATGAGGTATGTAAGTGTTTGGGCAGAAATCCCAAACTCAAGCCTAAATGTTTTTAAGAAATGTTGCATGTGTTTATGAAAATATATATGTTCTGTTTATATTATTTAATTAATGTTTATATATTATGTTTTTAAAATGTGAGAACTATATGTTTGTGGTTGCTTATGATGTGGACCTGAGGTCCTATTCTAGAAGTTAAGATGGTATATAAAATACTAGGAGTGTTTTAAATTGTGTTATGCAGGTTTTTGAAAATTGGAAATCTTAGAAAAATCAATCATTATGTTAATGGATTTTTAGAAAGTAGAAAATTTTTCCACTACTTTTCATGCTTTTAACTTTTAAAGTATAAACGATTTTTAACAGTTGAACGACTTAGCTTTGCAAGAACCCTTTGTTTAATTTGATATCGATTGGAGGGATACCACAGGGTCACCGGGAGGGCTTCACTTGGGTTTTGGAAGGGGAACTCTGGGATGGGTCCTTTCAAATAAAACATAACAATCAATGTTATAGCTAAATGAACTCAAAGGATTGCAATTATCTATATATGAGTGTTGAGGAAATATAAGGAGTGGACTATACAATGACATGAGTAAGAGATATTGATTATAAAATTTTAAAATGATTCTCGGATCAAATTATTCCTAAGCTTAACTTTAGATGGTTGGTCCATTTACTATAGTTAGAACTATTTTCTCATAGGAAAGTTAAGACGACACATCCAAAGAAAGATACCTTTAAAGTGAATGGTTAAAGGTTGAAGAGATACTTTGGAGGAAACATTGAAGATGAAAAGAAGACCTTTATCTTTGATTACTTTCAATTAACTTAAAGAAGGAAATCTAGTTAAAAGACTCCTAAAAGAATGCCTATTGGGAGGCAACACAAATAAATTTCTTTTGGAACTTTTAATTTCATTTGGAATTAATTTCCATCATAGACCATTGATTTGGATTCTTAAATTTGCAGTTGGTTTGTTCCCATTAGAAATTAAATAGGTTATACTTTCTTTTTGGTAGTTATTTGATATTTTTTAGTTTTGATTTTTCATATAAGAAGAACAGAAAAGAAATCACACCCTTGGGGAGACAACTGAAAGAGCAATTGAGATGAAAAATTGAAGAAACAAGCCATATAAATCCTAAAAATTAGGTATGAATTGAAATTAATTGTTGAATATGGCCTAGGACACACCTATGTCATAGACTTTGTCTGTAAATACATGAATACATAAATTTTTATAGCTTAGGACATAGGTTTTAATGTTATTCTAGGAGGATCCATGGCTTGGGATATGTTTGTTCCCTAGAATGTGTTTAAACTCAAATCTTCTGAAAAGATCCATAACCTGCACCATTGCGTGTCAAAGGTCATGTCCTATGATAGTTAAAGGGACACTAATGTGAGATTGCCATTTTCATCTTACTTTTTAGCTTCTAACTATATTCACTCTATTTTCTCTCAACCTTCCATAAACTCACTGATCAAAATAACATCCTAAAACACACCTAACTCATTTGTTTTTACCAACCATTTAAGAATTTAAGATATGAATATCTAAAAATTGACCTTTTATACCATATAGGACTATAGATTTGGTAGCTTTAGAATTCATATGGATAACAAATCAAGTTAGAATATATATTGTGCGTGCAAGTTGGACTAAGTTCTTTAAAGTTGATGAAGTCTCCTTTAGAGATATTACCTTAGAAATACTCTCTAATAATAAAGTAGATAAAAATGCTAGCATGGATGATAAGGCTGGTGTTAGTTTTTTACTTGCGAATAAGACTGGAAAATGTCTTTTTAATGGGTTTGGGATGTAATATGTTTTCAAGTATTCTAAGTTAAAGAAACCTGTTTCACATATGCCTTCAAACTTAAGACATATTGATAATAAAAGACAAAGACCAAGCTAAGGATTACATGATAAGATAGTTAGGACAGTTGCTCCAACTCCATCAACATTGTAAACTATATTGGGGAAATTTAGTTAAACCATATCCTAAATAAAAAATCAACATGTCTAACAAAATGAAATATTAATAACATTGAATATGTTTTGACGTTTATGGGTAGTGATTGGACAAGATGTAGGAATGAATATTAACCCTTTTTCTCGATAAGAGGCCTTCCAAGCAATCTCCATATCCTTTAATATGATGATGAGGAGGGTCTACTTTGAGTTGTTGATATTCTTTTTCTTTGGCTTTGTTTGGGATTGTGGATATTATCTTATTTTCCTTTCCTTAAGTAATCTAAAATACATTTGGATTTTTTTATTTTAGATATTCTCTCTTTGAATTGGTACTTCTCTAATTGTAGGCTATTTTTCTTTTAATCATAGTATTATTTGTATTGTTGGGACCCGATTCTGGACCCCAACCCGAAAAAAAAACGGAAGACGGAAACGGAAAGCGAAACAAAAGAACGGACGAAGTCACGAATCGGAAAACAAAGCGAAACAAATGAACGG